>JACEEZ010018998.1:98328-116309 GCA_016584305.1 Chionoecetes opilio
CTGTGATAAAGGATACCAAATAAGGAACAATAATGAAGGATAAAGGAGGGAATACAGGAGGGAATAGGAGAGAAGAAAATAGTGGGGAAAACAAGAAACATTCAAAGTAACATAAAAGCTGGAGGAGAGATTGTGTAATGGATCACAAAGAAGAAGAGAGGAAGGAGGAGGAGGAGGAGGAGGAGGAGGAGGAATATGCAAAGGAATACAAAGGAAGAACAGACAGCAACATCCCTACTGGGCCAAACGAGTCTGTGTGTAGACTTACGATTTGACGGAGGAGAAAAAGGAGTATATATGAGGAGGAGGAGAGTATTTACTTATATTTACAGAGAATTAAGGAGACTTATGTTTACAGGAACTACCACGTGTAGGTCTCATGGCCTCTTGTAGCTTCCTTATTTTCTTATGTTCTTAGGAGGAGGAGGAGGAGGAGGAGAGTATTTACTTATATTTACAGAGAATTAAGGAGACTTATGTTTACAGGAACTACCACGTGTAGGTCTCATGGCCTCTTGTAGCTTCCTTATTTTCTTATGTTCTTAGGAGGAGGAGGAGGAGGAGGAGGAGAGTATTTACTTATATTTACAGAGAATTAAGGAGAGACTTATGTTTACAGGAACTACCACGTGTAGGTCTCATGGCCTCTTGTAGCTTCCTTATTTTCTTATGTTCTTAGGAGGAGGAGGAGGAGGGAGGAGGAGTATACTATAGGAGGAGGAAGAAGAAGGAATACTTACGGTTTGAAGGTGGCTTGGTCGATCAGGTCGATTTTGTTTAGCACCAACACCCTGGGCCCACTGCCACACTCTTCCTGCACCTACACACAGGGAGAGGTGGAGACACAGTGTTCAGTGTTATAAAGTACAGGCACAGTCTCTCTCTCTCTCTCTCTCTCTCTCTGTCTATCTTTGTCTGTATGCCTCTCTCTCTCTCTGTCTATCTTTGTCTGTATGCTTTTCTCTCTCTCTGTCTATCTTTATATGTATGCCTCTCTCTCTCTCCATCTTCCTATCCCTCCACTCACCTTCTTCTTCCACTTCCTCACGGCGCTGAAGGTGGAGAAGGCCACCACACAGGCCTGGCCGCCGCGGTAGTACGCCTTCGTGATGGCGTCACACTCCTCCTGTCCCGCCCTGTCCCACAGCATCTGCCGCACCTCCCCCCCCCCCCGCCCCTGCAACACAACCATGCCTTAACATAACAACATAACAACATAAGGAAGCTATAAGAGGCTGGGAGACCTACACATGGTAGTTCCTTTTACTTAACCCCTTGAGGCCCAGAACGTAATTTCCATTGTAATTTGTGTACCATTAGAAGATTTATAGTGACTATAAGCAATGTTTTATAGATATGACCTGTTTAGTATCCTTGTCCACTAACTCATTTGGTATATTCAGTTACTTTTTGTAATTTTATGGCTCGACAACAGACAATTTTTTATAAGAACATAAGAAAGTAAGGAAGCTACAAGAGGCCGTGAGACCTACACGAGGTAGTTCCTGTTACTTAACACTACCTACATCCACCTCTCATCCCCATCCATGAATTTATCCAGCCTCCTTTTATAGACCCCAATAGACTCCGCATTGACCACCTGACGACTGAGTCCATTCCAGTCATTCACCACCCTATTTGTGAACCAGTTTCTCCCTATTTCCTTTTTAAATCTAGGCTTTTCCAGCTTGAATCCGTGACTTCTTGTTCTACCCTGCTTACTAACCTTAAGAACTTTTCCTACACCGCCTATATTGTATCCCTTGATCCACTTAAACACTTCTATCAGATCGCCCCTTACTCTGCGTCTCTCCAGTGAGTGTACATTTAATATGGCACTCCCTTGTCCTCCCCCCTAGTGGCAGGGCCTAACAGTGTAGCTGTGACTATAGGTATGAAATATCCCCTCAAAATAACTACAGTATAAAAAATTGAGAGTATAGACCTGTGATAGCCATAAGAATAATAGTATATATGAAATAGTAGTCTTGGATGATATAAAAAGAGTGGTCGCCCTGCAATGGTGGGCAGCTGCTGTACCAGTGACATACAGGTTGAAGTTCCCAAACTCGGCAACCTCGGGACCAGCGCCGAGCCGAGTAATGGAATTTTCCAACTTTTAGAACGTAGATATATTAAGGGGAAAAAACTTCTTCAAAAGGTCAATTTTCTCAGAAATAGTTAACCCATTGTTCTTCCTTTTCTTTTCACTTGCACCAGTAGGTGTTTCTGGACGTTTGGGAGCCATGATACCAATAACAGACCTGTAGAAGTACACAAAATAACAGTGTACACAACTCTACAGTCACTTGCACCAGTAGGTGTTCCTGGACGTTTGGGAGCCATGATACCAATAACAGACCTGTAGAAGTACACAAAATAACAGTGTACACAACTCTACAGTCACTTGCACCAGTAGGTGTTCCTGGACGTTTGGGAGCCATAATACCAATAACAGACCTGTAGAAGTACACAAAATAACAGTGTACACAACTCTACAGTCACAACACCACTGAACAATAACAACAAACAAATCGGCGGGAGAAACCAAGCGGCCTAGTGTGGTGGCACCCAGCGGCCTAGTGTGGTGGCACCCAGCGGCCGACCCGGCAACTACGCGCCGGGTTTTGGGTGTTCTGCCGGGTTTTGGAAAATCCCGAACCATAGCCGAGTCTTGGGATGCAGAGTTTGGGAACTTCAACCTGTAGTCACTTTAAAAATGTCTAATGGTACCCAAATGACAATGGCAATTACGTTCTGGGTCTCCAGGGTTAAAAAGTAACAACAGAATATTTACCTGTAGAATCTCTTTGCTGGACACGCACACACACACACACACACCCGTCTCTCCATCATGCTGGGGCTCCACAACTGCAAGGCCTGAAATATAACACACAATTACCATCATGTATTTGTGATGACGATGAACTAAAACAAACCATTAACCACAGACACACAAACACACAGACAGACACACAGACAAACACACACACAGACACACACACACACAGACAGACACACAAATACACAGACAGACACACAGACACACAGACAGACACAAACACACAGAGACAGACAGACACACAGACACACAGACACACAGACAGAAAGAACTGACTGATTATTTTAATATTTGATCCAGTCTGATTTCCAGTTATTCTTAATTTTCGTGAATCTGTCTTTCTCAAACTCACAAAATATTCTTATCTTCTTTTCATCCCTATTGGATTTCTGCATCATTTTTTTTTATCTTTTCTTTAGTTTTAGGTGTCATTTCTTCTTTCCATGCGTCACTTTGCTAACAAATTGCACCTGGGATATAAGCTGTCAACCCCTTCACGCCCAGATCTTTCCCTGGCTGCATAAAATAGTCTGTTGTTAGCCATAAAATTACGAAAAGTGATTGAATATACCTAATTAACTAGTGGACAAGGATACTAAACAGGTCATAGCTATAAAATATTGCTTATAGTCAATAAAAGTTGTCTTATGGTAGTCAAATTACAATGAAAATTACGTTCTGGGTCTCAAGGGGTTAAATCTATGAAGAGTTATTTCCCTAGGGTAGTTTCCTCTAGTCCTTAGTTGGGTAGGGTCTACACTGCCGCCTGTTCCTGGTCACTCCTCTAAGCAGTGAGCACAGCAGCAGAATCCATGGCCCTTATTCTCACATCTTTCAGTCTCTCACTATTATATCTCCTCCCTAACTCTCACACACTACCACTAGCCACCCAGGGGGAAAAGTATCTACTGTAAAACCTCTCGTATTGGGACCCTCATTATTCGGACTTTGACATTATTCGGACCTCCTCCTTTTTTTTGGGGGGGGGAAGGATCGAAATGTCCTCGCTATATATACACCTATTTTTTTTATTTTTTTTAGGGGTTCAAATTTCCTAGCTATATATACACCTAGATGATTTTTTTTTTATTTATTTTTTTTTATTTTTTTTTAGGGGTCAAAATTTCCTAGCAATATATATATACACCTCGATTTTTTTTTCTTTTTTTTTTTTTGTTACATATCCCCCCCTATATAATCCCCCCATTATTCGGATCCTTGCATTACTCGGACCACTCCTTGGCCCAATGGACCCATTTACTCTACTTGAGGTAACGATAGATTTGAAATCTTCAAGCCTCATATAGTTGGGCAGTTATGTTGATTTTCCTATGTGAACAGTATTTTTGATGATACAGCCAATTTAAGTACAGGAAAATGTATACGCTCTAAAACGACTGGCGCCATGTTGTGACGTCATAAGCACAAACAACAGAGCAAAACACAGCTGTTGTGGAGCGGCCGCTTCTATGTACCACCTGGCACCTACCACCACACAAGCTTGCATTACCCCAACAACCGCAAGATGACCAGTAATCCTCCTTCAAGTGATGTGGTATGTATTCACTGTGTTTGTATCCACCAGTGTTTTCTCTTTTTATTGTCTTTAGGCATAGTTATGAAGACTTTTTCAGGATTTTTTATTGTGGTGTTTTTGCACATTGGCACAAAACAACCATGATAGTTTCTTTTTGCCTGGGACATGTTGAATGGATAGGTATATACTGCGGTCTGCTGAACCAACACAAGCCGATCAGCTGATCAGGCGAGATCTGAGTTTGCAGTTACTACGTCACAACCAATCACAGCGCTTTCCGCCATGTTGTGATATTTTGGCCCCAAAAAAGCCATATATTTCATTTATGGTGCATTTCTCAGCAAAAAGAATATGAGTACAGTGATATGTAGCCTATATTGCATCCAAAGCTTCATAATACCCCGTGTTTTAGGTGTGAGTAAATGGGTCCATTAGTCCGAATACGAGAGGTTTTACTGTACTGTCCTCTCCCACACTCCCTCCTGGCCCCGTACACGTGGGTTACCACCGCCACCTTGTGTCCGCGCACCAGCAGGCATTGGCACGGCTGCAAGATGTGCTCCTCCACGCCACCCACGTTGGGATCAAAGAAATCGGACACCAGGCTGGAAAAAGAAAACAAAACATCGAATCGAAATGTCCTAGTTATATATACACCTAATTTTTTTTTTTTTTTAGGGGTTCAAACTTCCTAGCTATATATATACCTCGATTTTTTTTTGGGGGGGGGGGTCGAAATATCCTAGCTATATATACACCCCAATTTTTTTTTTTTTTTGGGGGGGGGGTCGAAATTTCCTAGCTATATATATACCTCGATTTTTTTTTTTTTTTGGGGGGGGGGGGGGTCGAAATTTCCTAGCTATAATATACCTCGATTTTTTTTTGGGGGGGGGGGGGGGTCGAAATTTCCTAGCTATATATACACCTCGATTGACTCCATGCTGAAAAAAGAAATAAAACATTCAGAGTGCATTTACTGAATTCTTGTCATCAATCATTTCATAATCATGTTCTTTTTACATAAGAACATAAGAACATGAGAAAATAAGGAGGTTACAAGAGGCCGCGAGACCTACACGTGGTAGTGTAGGGAGGGCGAGGAGGTGGCAGAGTGGTTAGCGTCTCCGAGTGTGGCGTTCTCGGTGACCCGAGTTCAATCCTCGAAGAAAACCAAAACCTTTCTGCACCGTGGAGTGGCCTAAGAACACCCACACGCCCTGCCCATCAACTCTACCTTCGATGGCGAGTGCATGGGAGGACACAGGGGGGCGGCACGAGCCTCTAATCACAGGCGTCACTATAAGAATCCTGCCTGCGCCACCACGGGCGAGGGCCAACCATCACAGTCCTCAAGCGTGCCTCCAGAGCCTACCATCCCAGCCCTGGGTCACCACTGCCTACAGGCGCTATAGCCACATATGTAAAAAAAAATATAATGACATTGGCATGAGGCCACCTTCCTGTCTTACACTCACTGTTTCTATCTAAATATGTCATTAGACTTGAAATAAACCCAGTGCTTACAGCTCTACCATCGCCTTGCCTAACTAAACAATCTATTGACATCACAATTTCTATAATTGTTCAGAAATTTAACTCGCATTCAATAGTTAAGTTTGCAATGGGAGATTTGGTGCAGACACAGCCAATGAGGCAAGGAAGGCATCAACAAAGCTGAGCTAACATAGGAAGTGCACGGCCTCAACATCAACACAAATAAAACAACATATTGATCTACAACATGAAGGAGCGATCCAAAGATCCAAAAATATAACAACTGAAGGATCCCTACACACTGGGATCCCCATATACACCTGGCCCTCAATTTAACAGACGAAAGGGCCAACTGAAGTGTCTGTTCCCTGGAAAAGTCTGTTGCTGGGTGTTTGTGGGCCGGTGTTGGGTAAAATAGGTGCCGCCTGTAAATAAGTCACAAAACACTGCCACACCGCCCGTGTTTGCCAGCTTATGGTAATTTTCCCCTACTAAATATATGTTTATCAGTATAAAAGGCGTGAACCCAGACTGCTGACTACCAGGTTCACGCCTGGTAAGTCAACAACGGACCGTATCCTAGCGCTTCGTGTCCTGGTGGAACGCCGACGTGAGTTTCGACAGGGGATGCTTGCAGCCTATGTTGATCTCAAGAAGGCATTTGACTCAGTGCATCGTGAGTCAATTTGGGATCTTCTGCGACTTCGAGGGATTCCTGCAAGGACTATTGGTTTGATAACTGGTCTGTATTCTGGGACTGAGAGTGCTGTGAAGTGTGGGGCAGGTGTATCCAGCTTCTTCCCTGTGAATACAGGAGTGAGGCAAGGGTGCGTCCTTGCCCCATCACTTTTCAACGCTTGTATGGACTGGGTATTGGACAAGGTTGTAGATCAAAGTGATTATGGAGCATCCGTCGGCAAACACCAAGATCACTGATCTTGTTTTTGCCGATGATGCAGTAATCTTTGCTGAGTCGCTGGAGGTCCTGGTGATGGCTCTCGAGGCGCTGCACGAGGAGGCAAAGCCTTTGGGACTTGAGGTCTCCTGGCTCAAGACCAAGGTCCAGGTGTTTGGAGACTTACTAGATGAAGCAGTACAGTCTGTTCATGCGTGCGGCGAGGACATTGAGATCTTGGAAAGTTTTACAGACCTTGGTAGCGCAGTCCATAATGACAGCGGGTCACGTCAAGAAGCCTTACGGCGGATTGGCATAGCCCACGGTGTTATGGACTCGCTCAGCGGGAGTATTTGGCGTTGTCGGTACCTGTGCAGGAGGACAAAGATCCGGATCTTCAAGTCGCTTGTGATCCCTGTCTTACTCTATGGTTGTGAGACATGGACACTAAATAGTGACTTGAAGAGACGAATCAATGCCTTTGGTAATAAGTGTCTTCGCAGAATCATGGGGTATCGCTGGGATGATTACGTGTCAAATCAGCGATTGCACCGTGAGACTGAATCGAGGCCTATTACCTGCATAGTCTGTCAGCGCCAACTTCGGCTGTATGGGCATGTGGCACGCTACCCTGAAACCGATCCTTCCCATCGGGTTGTATCTGTAAGAGACAATCCGGCGTGGAGGAGGCCAAGGGGGCGCCCACAAGGCTCGTGGCTGGGGCAAGTTGATGTTTCTTGTCGAGAGCTGCTTGGTATGGGAAAGGAGCCTGCGTGGTGACCCCCGGGAGTGGCGTCGTAGGGTGGGCGAGGCGACGCGCCCCCCGGCGTATGCCCCCAATGATGGATTGAGTATAAAAGGCATACTGTTATCTTCGGAAATGCTTGTTCTATAATAATTTCAAATAAAAAACCGTAAAACACACTAAAGAAAGGCCATTATGAGACTCAAGAAATATGCATGAACTTAATATTCTACTAAACTCTTCGTCATTTAATACTTTGCGAGCAAACTTTTTACATGGAGAATATCAATAGAAGCGGAATTTCATTAGCTTTCCATTGATACATATAGTTTTCAGATAAATGAATTAGCAGCATGCATAAATTAGCATTAACTAAATAAATAACCTCATCAATCGGGAAAAATTACCAGATTTCATGATGTTATTTATTTAGATAATGCTCATTTATGCATGCTGCTAATTCATTTATCTGAAAACTATATGAATCAATGGAAAGCTAATGAAATTCCGCTTCTATTGATATTCTCCATGTAAAAAGTTTGCTCGCAAAGTATTAAATGACGAAGAGTTTAGTAGAATATTAAGTTCATGCATATTTCTTGAGTCTCATAATGGCCTTTCTTTAGTGTGTTTTACGGTTTTTTATTTGAAATTATTATGGAACAAGCATTTCCGAAGATAACAGTATACCTTTTATACTGATAAACATATATTTAGTAGGGGAAAATTACCATAAGCTGGCAAACACAGGCGGTGTGGAAGTGTTTTGTGACTTATTTACAGGCGGCACCTATTTTATGCAACACCGGCCCGCAAACACCCACACTGTAAGTTTAACTGCAGTTTAACCCCTTCACGCCCAGAACGTAATACAGGTTGAAGTTCCCAAACTCGGCATCCCAAGACTCGGCAACACCCAAAACTCGGCTATGGTTCCGGATTTTCCAAAACCCGGCGCGTAGTTGCCGGGTCGGCCGCTGGGTGCCACCACACTAGGCCGCTTGGTTTCTCCCGCCGATTTGTTTGTTGTTATTGTTCAGTGGTGTTGTGACTGTAGAGTTGTGTACACTGTTATTTTGTGTACTTCTACAGGTCTGTTATTGGTATTATGGCTCCCAAACGTCCAGGAACACCTACTGGTGGAAGTGAAAAGAAAAGGAAGAACAATGTGTTAACTATTTCTGAGAAAATTGACTTTTTTTCCCCTTAATATATCTACGTTCTAAAAGTCGGAAAATTCCATTACTCGGCTCGGCGCTGGTCCCGAGGTTGCCGAGTTTGGGAACTTCAACCTGTATACATTGTAATGGGCCCCAGACATAACTACGTCATCGTTTGTTTACATCGGTGCATTCTGGGCGAAGGTCGGGGTCACCGCTACGGAACCTACGAAGGGAAGTCTACGGCGATGGCAGAATATAGAGTTGTTTTGCGTGAAATTGACATTCCAGGTGCTATTTTACCGTGCTCCGTTCTCGTTGATAACACTAGAGAAGATCTGAGGAGATGGCTGATATGCAGAGGCTTCTCAACCAGGAAAACAGAGTCACAACAGAACCTCATCCAGAGGTAAGGAAGTGGTAGGGACGTACATATATATATATTCCACAATTTAAGTTCTGATGTGTTAAAATTTGGAGGGAATGGTGTTGAAATAGATGCATGAAGGCTGTACAAATAATAAGCAGTCTGTAGAATCACTTATATCACTAGTTTTGGCATGTGCCACTTGTGCAGTGAACAGTTCAGATGTAGGTATTGCATGCAGTCTGAATGAACAGTTAAGGTACTCCACATACAATAATGATGGTTAACTTATGCTCTATTCACTATTTTCACTAACCTAACTTGGTCATTGGTTAAGTGTCCAACATAACCTAACCTAACTGTTCAGGCTATTGCTGGTATTTAATACCTGAAAGCAGAAACAAGGGTAAAAGTTGATTAAATGTATATATTAGGTGCTGTAATATAAAGATCAAGAACTGGAACTGTCGCCCAAAATAGGAACACTCACTGAAGCGAAAAATTGGAACACTCGCCGACGTCAGCGAGAATTCCTATCGGCGACAGTTCCAGGGGTCATAATGGACGAGAGTTTCGCGGTCGTTTTCAGACACCGACTATTTTTTCTTGGCCTACAATAGGTACTTGTTCTAATGGAGATAGTTTTTTTTGTGTGCAAACCCATACAAAAAAAAAAAAAAAAAAAAAAAAAAAAAAAGGATATTTTGTGGTTAAGGTTAGGTTAGGTTTCATTAAAACCTATAAGATTAGTTTAGGTTTCATAAGAGCCTTTAAGGTTAGGTTAGGTTTCATTAAAACCTATAAGGTTAGGTTAGGTTTTTTTTTTATTATTATTATTATTATTATTTTTTGGTTTTGTTTGCGCAAAATAAAACTATCACCATTAGAACAAGAACCTATTGTAGGCCAAGAAAAAATAGTCGGTGTCTGAAAACGACCGCGAAACTCTCGTCCATTATTACCGTTCCAGGTACCTTAGGGGCTTAATAACAGAGTTACGGCTACGCTGTAAGATATTAGGGTAAATATCCAGATGAACATCGAACTTGCTTTGGAGGACGAAAATATTTTTTTCTTGTGTGTTTTGATGTGTTTTGAATGAATCTGCTAACGGTTTCTGTCGTTTTTTTTATTTTTTTATTTTTTTTGCAAAAATGACAAAAAAAAATTTGAACCTAAACCTAACCTAACCTTTACCTAACTAAAAACAAACAAGCAAAAAAAACCTAACCTTTATCTATACCTAAAAAAAAAAAAAAAAAAAAATTGCGACAGTGTCCAAAGTGAGTTTTGTGTTCATCTGGACAAATACCGATATTAGCAGATATCATGTCCGGCAGATGCTGTCTGTGCGGCAGAATAATAATCTCTTTTTTTTGGCTGGGGTTTAGTGTGGCTGATTGCAATGTTAATGCTGAGCAGGCTGGCGAGCCGTACGCTAGGCCTTCACAGGCCGGATCTTGGCCGCGGGCTGGAATTTACCCGCAATATAACATACGTCACGCACGGTCCGCTGTAATATCTTACAGCGTTAACGTAACTGTCATTAAGCCCTGGTCCCAAAAAAAGTTAATAGAGAAAAGTTTTCAGGAAAAAAGGGAAACACTAAATGTTAGGTCTAAAAATATCGTTAGTTTTGAGAACCTCTTTCTGCAAATTTTCCAAATACTATTATCTTTTTCTTAATTTAATTTGTGATGGAATGTGATGTTACAGGTTTCTTTAGGTTGGGTTCGTGTTAAATGCTAATCTTAAATAAGCAAATATTCTTATCTTCTAGCATGTATTTCAATTATAGCTATAGAAAGGTAATGCTTATCCTACAATCTCAACAGAGTGCAAGACCTCACAAACAGTGGAATGGCTCGCTACGTTTGTGATCCTGACGGCGATGTTACGGCCAAGTACATCTCTGCATTAGCTCCACCCCATACACCTGGTCCTGTACCTGATCAATGGACACACGATTTATCATGTGTTCCCACCACATTTTCTTATGGCTGCATAGTAAATTATCTTCTGCAGAGGAAAGTAAAAATTTTACAGCCAGGATCTGGTGACGAGGAAAGCAGCACAGTTTGCCTTCCAGTTGCCCAGAAGCCTCTCAGGAAAGGCTATAACTTCTTTGCTTCTGGACATGTGGATAAAATGAGGGCAAACTCATCTGGAATGGTTGTCCATACTGCTGCAAAAGTGTTGTCATCGTTCAAAGAAAAAGTGTATGACACCACAGTTGCCATTGAAAAGGCAAAAGGGCTCATTGTTCATGCTGGCTGCAACTGTGTTGCTGGAAGAGGAGGCAAGTGCAATCATGTTGCAGGTTTATTATTTGCACTGCTTGACTTCCGGCACTCATTGCTAAATGCCCCAGAATCGTGCACAAGCAGTAGTCAACAATGGCATAAGCCCCCGCGGAGAGCCAAGAGATGTACACGGCCAACATTAGCAGGTATGTATAATATTAAATATTATACAAAAATATATTCTGTAGTATGCATTTCAGTATTATGTGTATTTACTGGTAAATAGGCAATATCTATTCTTACTGGCATGCTGCCAAGGTACTACCATAAAGCCAGTGGCACTTTCTTTCATGATTCATTAATCTAGATATTCCATTCAGGGAGACGGAAGCTGGAGAAGCACGAATACGGAAGGACTCCAAAACGGAAGAGGGCTCTTGAGGGGTTCCAGGAGTATGATGTCCTTCAAGCCCCAACATCCGACCCATCACAACAACATCGTGGACTGATGACGGACTTTAAGAAAATAAAGGAAGACAACCACGATGCTGGGATCCTCCAGGTGCTCGACTCCAGCACTACCTCAGCCACTGAAAATGATGTTCCCCGTCCATCCACTACGGCTATCACTCTCACTCCAGACGAGAGGGTACAACAGCTACTGCAGGTAAGATGACAAATTTTATGAACAGATGAGTTTAATAGAATTTAAATATTAAATATTGAACTGATATTTCTTCTAATGAAATTGTAATAATCTTTAATAATCTTTACAGTGTCCTCTTTTGTTGCATCTTGTAGCTTAAATCTGTCACAGTAGTTACTGTAGGGATAGTGGTATACTGGTATAGTTAGTACATTTAATTTCGAACTTTCTAATGAAATTTTCTATTTAGTATTTTTTTAGCATGGTGGTTTTTCCTGCCAACTGTTGTGCTGCAGAGGAGCCTTCCTTTGGTCTATCCTTCCCTTGCAAATGTAGAATAGTTTCCTTTATGGTTGTTTGCAGACCAGATAAACTCATTATATGCTGACAGGTGTGTCGTCTGCCTTTCCTAAGTCATGTTATATCCCTTTTTGGAATAACTATTTGACACATACTGATTGTGTATGTACCAAACAAACAAGACTTTCACACACTTAGATTCTAGCTCATTACTCATTAGTATTCCTGCTCTGCTCTACCTTCATTAACTCCACCTTTACACACTAACATTCAACTTTTACCTCTTTTGGCCTGCTCTTATTAATTCCTTTCACATTACATGTACCCAGTGCCCTGTGAGATTTATGTCCTCACTGGTAGATCTATTTGGGCTGGGATTAACCTACTCTTTCCGCATGGTTCTTATAAGTGAAGGAAACAAACCACAAGAAGTTCTCTTGAAAACAGGTTAAATAATGCTAACTTGCATGTATTGCAACTTGATTGAAGGATTGTTTCAAAAGGGATAGCTGGAGACTTCTGTTATGATGGCAACACCCTTGGGGAGTTCCTTGGCGGAACATGCTTTAGGCAAGATGACGTAACCTGTATTATGCATGAGAGATAGTGATCAGTTTCATAGTAGTGATTGAGCAGATTGCAATAACCATGCCAAGGGTTGTTACATGCTGCCCTAATCAGACAGGATTGCATGTAATAACCCTTTGCAGTGTTATTACATTTGTATCATTCAGTACTATAAACCAATCACTATGATTTATTCTTAATGAATTTGATTCTAATGCATCTTCCTTTGTAGATAACTGTAGAACAACAGGTTAATATAGAAAGATCAACATTAGGCCAGTCAGGGAATTCCAAATGGTTTAGGCAAAAAAAAGGCCGCATAACTGCAAGTAATGCCAAGCGTTGCTGTGGAAAGCCATCAGCTAGCATCCTGAGGACCCTCATCACTGTTGGAAGACCTTCACGGACATCAATTCCATCTCTGCTGTATGGGTTAGAAAATGAAGAAGTTGCAGCCCAACAATACTTAAAAGAACACCACAAGGGTAAGCGAGTAAACCTACAGAGTTGCGGTTTATTTGTAGACGTTCAAAATGGCCAGCTTGCCGCCAGCCCAGACCGCTTAGTACTAGATGAAAGGGGAGTACCAATGGGCCTACTAGAAGTAAAGTGCCTCTATTCATGCAGATTAGTATCTCCACAGGAAGCAGTAGCATTAAATAAAAAAAAAAGTGATTTCCCAGTAATGGTAACCAATGATAGGTATAAATTGAAGGCCAACCATAAATTTTTTATCAAGTACAAATGCAAATGGCAATAACAAAATTAACTTGGTGTGATATAGCTTTTTTCACAAATCCTGGAGAAAATTTACTAGTTATCCATGTTGAGTATGACTCAGATTTTTGGGAAGTTACAAAATCAAAGCTCCTTGATTTTCATGCCCATAATGTGGTACCAGCACTGATTGCTCAGGGTGTTGTTGGTCAGTAATGGAATTAAAATTATAAATAAATTATTAAACAGATGTATTTCTAGCAGTTAGTAGACAAAAGGCTATACTGGTATATTGTACTTGGAACTTAATAAACTTGATTTACCGGACAGGAATTACTTTTACTCACTTCCTACTAAAGGAGGCCAGAACAAGACTAACTTTGTACACAACTGGAAAATTTCATTAGCGCAGTTCCAGTAAGCAACTGGCAATGTCCTTGATAAAATGTGCCACTGTTTGATACGTCCCATTGCTCTTTCAACATGAATACGAACACGAGCGATGGCCACTGATTCAGTAATCTGCAGTAGATCCAACTGATCCTTTCCTCCCAGAAAATGCGGGATAACTAGGCGGATGCCGAGTTTTGCCATAGTTTCCTTACAAGTAAAACCTCTGTCTGCCAAGATAACATCACCTTTCTCACACAATTTCATTAAGCCACACTCAAATGCTAACTGATTATCTGAGATACTACCTTCATATAAATCTGACACAAAGGTTGGGACACCTGAGGGGCTTATTCCTACCAAACCTTTTAATGTGTTACAATGTTTGTAGTTAGAATATGTGGCAGACTGACACTCAAAGTCGGATGGCCTTTGCAAAGGAATTTCAGTGCAATCAATAACAACACGTACATCCCTGTACAGTTCCTTGAAACAAGTTGGCATGTACTTCCGAACTTTTCCATGGGACATCCAGCAGTTTATAGACATAAGTGCACTATGCATGAACTTAACCCATGTTGTAAATATCCTGGAGACATGTCTGTTACTAATATTAAACCTATCTGCTAGATCTTGATTTGCTGATCCTTGCTTGAGTTTAACCAGAGTTAAAAACATTTCATCAACTGGTTGTAATTTCCTTTTTGGCCCACCCTTATCATGACTAACATTTTTTGTATCTGCATAAATAGCTCCCCAATGTTTGATCTTATTCTCATTAGGCTCAAGCATGTTCCTATAAAATGCCATCAATGCTGCATAACTGTAGAATCCAGTCCAAAATCTAATGTCCTCATCAGACCCCTGAAACCTTCGAAGAAGAAATCTATCCCAATCCCTCAGTTCGGTAACAATCTCATATTCTTCCTTAACATTTTTTAGGAGCTGAACAGTAACCTTCAAGAATTTTTTCAATGTTACCACATCATTAAGAGAGTCATCTTTTGTCAACTCAGACATTATTTGGTCTAAAAGATCTTGTAAATCATCCTTCAGCAACAGGTGAGTGCTTCTGTAGTATGGATGGTCTTGATTCTCGGTAATGGTGACTTCGTCTTCATCAGAGGTGAAGGCTGTCGCGTTATCTTGGCCTTCAGCATCAAGTGAAGTGTCCTGCAAATATAAATGACCTTTATACTATCCGTCGTCTCCGTGGTGTAGTGACTAGCACGCCTGGCTATAACTCTGCGGGCCCTGGTTCGAATCCGAGCCAGGGCAGTTGCCGTGTAGCCAACCCAGATGTTCAACCTTCCTTTCGGTACTGTTCAATAAATGGGTACCTGGGGGGAAACCTGGGAAAGGTAACTGTGGTAACCCGGATGTCACACTAGCCCTGTGTCCCGGGCAGTGGCGGAACAAGGGGTGTAAAAATGGGGGGAAGGACAACCCAGGCCCCCCCGTAGTTCCGCCACTGGTCCCAGGGTAGCGGGTTCTCACCCACCACAGCAGGCTCAAGGGCTATTGCGACAGAGATGAGCACAGAGGCCATGCGTAACATAGTGTATGCCCCCATCTTTACTTCATACCATCCCTTCATGAATTATGCCAATGAAATTATAAAATCCAAATAACAAGACCAGCACAGGGATGTGATTGGGTCTCTGGAAATAAATATAAAAAAAGGGGGGAAAAATGAGACGGGTTTAGTGATCCACCTATCCGAGATGTTTCTACCACATTTTACTTAATATCTCGCACTATATCTCATATTGCTAGGACCTAATAGTTAATCTATACTGATTAAATGCATGTTTAAATACTGAACTTGCCTTGTTTGGTGCAAGCAATGAAGCATTCTGTTGCTGTAGATGGGCTTCACACACCTGACTGGGTTCTGGGCCTTCCAAGATGCTGACATCATCTACAGCTTCTTCATCAGATTCATCACCAGAGATGACGGCTGGCTCTTGTTGCCCTCGAGCCACATTGGTATTCACGCCATGTGAAGTATTCTGTAAATATAGAAGAGTTAAGTACCAACCCCTCGTTAGGTATGCAAGACAAAGGGTAAAAGCTGATTAAATGTATACATTGGGAACTGTCGCTGAGAATAGGAACACTCGCCGACGCGAAAAACTGGAACACTTGCCAACAGCGGAGAGAGTTCCAGGCTTTTTCAGATGAAACAGTATTTTTCTGATATATTTTGATGTTTTGAAAGAATCTGACTTGTTTTTCTAGGCAATCCCTACTTTTTTTCTTTTTATCCTCTTGATCCCACCAGTGAAAAACTAGTGATTTTCAAAAAAACTAACCTGATTATTCCGAAAAACATCAAAATTTACCAGGAAAATATAGGTTATAAATAAAACTAACCTAACCTGGCTGCTGCCCGTGAGGGGGTTTATGGTATTCTCCTCTACCGTATCTATCGTACCCGTCGGTGAGAGTTCCAACTTTTCACTTTGTCAAATGTTTCTATTTTATACGACTTAATATTTATATTTATCAAAGCTTTGACCAGAGTTTCTGCATACCTAGCCTAAACAAACCTAAAAAATATTTATACTGTACCGGTAAATTTATAGCGTTTGCCCATACTCTCCGCCTTTCCCCAAACAAGCTTGGGGACCTGTGCGAATGCGGGGTTTTCGGGTGGGGAACAAATAATGCATCGAAAACATTTATTTTTGGAGTTATGGAGGGGATGGAAAATTCCCTAGATGTAGGGTAATTTCACTAGATCTAGGGAAATTTACCTAACCAAATTGGACCTAACGTCCTTGCGGGTGGACTCGACCTCTCGACCCTCTGGTAATCTAACCTAACATAAGCATAATTTTTCCTAACCTAGCGGAGAGCTATGTTGGAGAGTAACAATTTTCTATATCTAGGGAATTATTCCCTAGATCTATGGATTTATAAAACCCCAACTCTGAAACGATGTGGTTGCGACGCATATTATGTACTCCAGCCAAATATCTCGCATTCCTCCAGGTCTATAAGCTTGTTTTGGGGAAGAGGGGAGAGTATTGGCAAACATTAGAATACTAGTAGAGGTATTAAGAACAACGAACTTCCTCTGGTGAACGAAACTATTTTTTTCTGGTGAATTTTGATGTGTTTTGAATTAATATGTTAACCGTTTCTGTCGCAAATAACTTTTTTTGTATAATTTTTTTTCTTATAGTTAGGTAAAGGTTAGATTAGGTTGTGTATAGGTTAGATTAGGTTAGGTATATGTTAGGTTAGGTTAGGTTAGGTAAAGGTTAGGTTGATATAGGTTCGGTTAGGTTAAAGTATTTTTTTGTCATTTCTTTTGTAATAAAAAATCATTTGCGACAGAAATGGTTATCAGATTAATTCAAAACACATCAAAACTCACCAGAAAAAAATAGTTTCGTCCACAAAAGGAAGTTCGGTGTTCATCTGGAAATTTACCCTGTGGAAATTTAGTAGAAACTAGAAAAATACCAAGGTAACCTAACTCTTACCGTCGACGAGAGTTCCCGGTTTGTGATAATGACATAAGATTACGTACTCCTTAATAAGGTAGGAAACCAGATACCTGGAACTGTCGCCGATCATAACTCGCCGCCTTCGGCGAGTGTTCCATTTTTTGAGATTACATGACTCAATATACACATTTAATCAGGTTTTACCCGTGTTTCTGCATACAGGGATGAAATACCAGCAATAGGTTGTCAGTCAGGTAAGTTAAGTGCCAATGTCCAGTTTAGGTAAAAAATTTAACGTCAGCGAGAGTTCTTGATTGTTGTTTCGGCGAGAATTCGCATCGGCGACAGTTTCACACACACACCGTAAACGAAATAAGACAGGGTCACTAAAATTAATCTTAACATAGCTCTTACCTTTGAGTGATGTCCTCTCGTTGTAGGTGGTTTTCTACTTGGCTTGCTTGTAACACGGTCTGCTTTTGAGTGTTTGGGAGTGATGAGTGGGAGCGGATTGATCCTTTTGGTGTTGGAAATTGTACTCTGTTGTTATTCAGTCTGTTGTAGTTCAATCACTCCAGGCCACTCCGCTGACCACGGAAATATTGTGGGATCATTGA
>JACEEZ010018998.1:117179-137179 GCA_016584305.1 Chionoecetes opilio
AGTGGGGGAGCAAGCCCCTCCAGACCACCCCACTAGTTCACAACCAAACCTTTGGACGTACATAACCGGCCCTAACGGTTTAAGCTATTGCTGGTTTTTCATCCCTGAATGCAGATTGCAGAAACACGTGTAAAAACTGATTAAATGTATATACTTATCAGGTATTGTGACGTCAAGATCAAGGACTGGAACGGTGGCTGTAAATAGGCTATTGTTCCAGTTTGACACCGAATTTACTTTGGTGGACAAAATTATTTTTTTCTGGTGTGTTTTGATGTTTTTAATTAATCTGCCAACCGTTTCTGTCACAAATCACTGCAATGTTTTTTTTTATAGTTAGGTAAACCAAAAGTGAATTCGGTGTTAAACAGGAAATATACCAAAAATTGGAACACTCGCGGCAAGAATTCTGATAAGTGAGAGTTGTACCATCAATAGACGGTACAACTCTCACTATATGGCGATCATATATGGCGTCTGGCGACATTAGGGCAGGTGGCGACTAGTGTTATCTACGGTACGTAGTCTACTACTTCATTCTACCATAGTTTATATGGTACAATATTAATAATACTTCCATACTCTCTTAGCCCCCATTCCCCCCCTACCGTAGATAACAGTGAAGTCGCCACCTGCAGTGATGTCGCCAGCCGCCAAATATTACGAATTATAGCATCACTACCATTTTCATGTGCCACTGAAGATGTTACACAGTAGTTTATATCATGCCTGTATAATTTACCCTGTTTCAGCGTTGTTTTATGCTTTGTATCTGCAAGTATAACTGTTGTGCATTTTGCTTCTCAAGTTTTTCTTAGCGTGACGACAGACAGTAGCTCATCACCTTTCGGGCGGCAGGACGCAAGACTTGCCAGATCTTTCAAACTTGAATAGAATTTATTTTCATGTTGGCAGAGGAATTTTTATATATCCAAGCATCTTCCGCAACTAATATATATATAGAGACTTGTTGGTAATAATGGACGAGTTTTGCTGTCGTTTTCAGAGACACCGACTATTGTTTCTTGGCCTACAATAGGTGCTTGTTCTAATGGAGATAGTTTTATTTTGCGGAAAAAAAAAGAAAAAAAATTATGAAAAAAAATTAAACCTAACCTAACCTTAACCACAAAGAATACTTTTTTTTTTTTTTTTTTTTTTTTTTTAATGGGTTTGCGCAAAATAAAACAATCTCCATTAGAACAAGCAGCTATTGTAGGCCAAGAAAAAATAGTCGGTGTCTCTGAAATCTACCGCGAAACTCTCGTCCATTATAACCGACTTGTTTTACTTTACCTCTAATTTCCCTGAATTCCCCAGAGTGGCGACTCAACTGTTGGGTTAAAATACTAGCTGGCGACTTTACTGTTATCTACGGTAGTTGTTTGCACTACGCCTCGCCCCCTTATGAAAAACAGGGTGATTTAGGCCGAGAAGTCATTAGTGGGGACACAAACACTTAAAATCTATTAGAATCTAAATAAAAGGCGTTTTTATAATAGCGGAAAGTTTTGAACCCAGAAATACCCCATTTTTACCCATTTAGGGTGCCTATATTGCCTCTGCTTGGGTGTTATATCATGTAATACAGCCCCACACCCTTTCTTACCCTTTACATAGCCTTGAACATTGCAAGGGAACCCGTAAATTGAGGTAAACAACAGAAGAAAATAAGAGAAATAAGATAAGTGAACCCAGAAATACCCCATTTTTACCCATTTGGCGTGCATATATTGCCTTACGAATGACGGACTTCCTCAATGTCACCCCAAGCCTTGGCTGTCTCCCAGGGTGACGTGTAGACATAATCCTTGGCTGTCAGCGTCCACACAAAGATATCCAGAGCGTGGTAAGTAAGCCCCTTCGTGAAGTTCGTGTTGTGATCTTGATTTGGGAGTCACCCAGCAGATGCTGTCAGTGAAGCCTTTGGTCCGGCGTTCTCCCACACATGTAATCTGTTGGGAGAGAAGCAAAAGGGGGAAGCAAAACTAGGGATTTCTTTTTCCCCTCCTTCCTCTCTCTGCATCACATTCATACGGGGTCCCCCATCACTGAGGGGCCCCCTGCCTCTCATGCTCTCTCCTACGTGCTCTCCAAGAGTTCTCCAAGAATTCTTTTACACTCTCAATCACACGACTGTCACTCCTCCACTCAGCACACAACCCCAGCAGGTACTCCATCTCCACTCTCCTGTCTCTCATCTCTCGCCATTCTTCCACTCCGACCTCTCCTACCACTACCTCCAACATCTGTGTTCTAGCATACTCATACCGTTCACATTCCAGCATCAAGTGCTCCACGGTTTCATCCACTCCTGTCACACACATCTCACACACCTTGCTGCCATCATTCTTCCATCTGTACATACGACTATTTACCTCCAGCGACTTTGTCCTGGCTCTGAAGAGTAGGTCCCCTCCATAGCCACCATCATAGAACCTTTCATACCGTGGCTGGTCCTTTCTCCTGTACCATTCCAGTGTTGATTTCTCACTCATTCCCCTCAGCCATTCTTCTTTCCCTTTCTCTTCCACTCTCCTATTTATTTCCTTTTTGCATACAGCCATACTCCCATGTCTCATCACTCCTGTCACAAACATTCCCAGTTCACCTGTCCATCTTTCCACTTTTACTGAGTCTTTCATCCACTTCCCATACATATTCCAGTCCCAAACCTTGCTTGCCCATTTGCTGTCATCCATTCGTTGCAGTCTAGCTCTGTACCTCAGTCCTGCCTTTGCTATCCTCTCTCTGAACGTGCTCCATCCCATGTCTCCTCTAATCGCTTCCACTGCCACATACCTATTGGCTCCTAATGCTATTCTGCCTGCTTTGTTCTGTGTTACTTCCAATCTGTCCAACTCCTTCCTAGACCACACCATTGTTTCCAGGCCATACATAATGCTAGGGACTGCCACACCCTTCCATAGTCCTCTCACCACTTCATACTTGTTGGCCCGACATCTTGCCACACTGCCTAGCCTTCTAACCCACTGGTTGGCTCTAGCTATCCTCTCATGTTTAGTTTTCTCACAGCCTTTATCATCCAACCAAATACCCAGATACTTGTACTCTTTCGTTCTCTTTATTTCATTCCCACCCACCATCCAAATCCTGTCATCATCAGAGTCATCCCCATTCACCACCAACACTTGACTCTTCTCCTTACTGAGCCTAACGTTGAAGTCCCTTCCATACTCAGTCACAGCATTCAGCATCTCTTGTAGCTCATTGTGGTTTTCACTAAGGATCACCACATCATCTGCATACATCAGTACACTCAACACTTCATCTCCAATTTTCACACCCAGACCTGTACGCTTCACTCTCACTGCCATTTCCTCAACATATAAACCAAAAAGTAGAGGAGAAAGGACACAGCCCTGTCTTACTCCTCTCTTACTATTCACCCATCCAGTCTCGAGGTCACCCATACTGAACTTGGCCTGTGTGTTCTCATACATACTGCTTATTATTTTAACAACCTTCTCACTCATGCCAATCGTCTCCAATACCTTACATAGCATTCTCCTATCCACTCTGTCATACGCTTTCTCAATATCTAGAAAGGCTAGATATTTCTTTCTTCCCTCCTTCCTTGTTCTCTCAATCACTTCATTCACTACAAACATATTGTCCTACAAACATATTGTGCTTGATCTTAATCTTGATCTTGATTTCTAGGGCTGAGAACTAGAAGGGCCAATGTCAAAAAATGGTTAATTTTAGATAAGTCCACCACCGAACTGGAAATGTATGTATCTATCATTGCAAGAAATGATAGCTTATAATCTAAGTAATTACTGAAAAAAAAATCTTTCATCTGCTGTTATTACCTGATGCCATGATGAAGGATACAATATTTCAAACGCATTTTTCTCAAAACATAGATTTGTGACATTGGCCTTTCTTGTTCTCAGCCCTAGATTTGGGAGTCAGCCTGCGGATGGTAAGGAGGACTTAAAACATTTTCTGCTATGGTGCCCAGCCTACAGTAATGAAAGAAAGAAAAGTGTGAGGCTACAACCACCTTACATAGAGGAGGAAGAGGCTACAACAACCTTACCTAGAGGAGGAAGAGGCTACAACAACCTTACCTAGAGAAGGAAGAGGCTACAACAACCTTACCTAGAGGAGGAAGAGGCTACAACCACCTTACCTAGAGAAGGAAGAGGCTACAACCACCTTACCTAGAGGAGGAAGAGGCTACAACCACCTTACCTAGAGGAGGAAGAGGCTACAACCACCTTACCTAGAGGAGGAAGAGGCTACAATCACCTTACCTAGAGGAGGAAGAGGCTACAACCACCTTACCTAGAGGAGGAAGAGGCTACAACCACCTTACCTAGAGGAGGAAGAGGCTACAATCACCTTACCTAGAGGAGGAAGAGGCTACAACAACCTTACCTAGAGGAGGAAGAGGCTACAACCACCTTACCTAGAGGAGGAAGAGGCTACAACAACCTTACCTAGAGAAGGAAGAGGCTACAACAACCTTACCTAGAGGAGGAAGAGGCTACAACCACCTTACCTAGAGAAGGAAGAGGCTACAACCACCTTACCTAGAGGAGGAAGAGGCTACAACCACCTTACCTAGAGGAGGAAGAGGCTACAACCACCTTACCTAGAGGAGGAAGAGGCTACAATCACCTTACCTAGAGGAGGAAGAGGCTACAACCACCTTACCTAGAGGAGGAAGAGGCTACAACAACCTTACCTAGAGGAGGAAGAGGCTACAACCACCTTACCTAGAGGAGGAAGAGGCTACAACAACCTTACCTAGAGGAGGAAGAGGCTACAACCACCTTACCTAGAGGAGGAAGAGGCTACAACCACCTTACCTAGAGGAGGAAGAGGCTACAACCACCTTACCTAGAGGAGGAAGAGGCTACAACCACCTTACCTAGAGGAGGAAGAGGCTACAACCACCTTACCTAGAGGAGGAAGAGGCTACAATCACCTTACCTAGAGGAGGAAGAGGCTACAACCACCTTACCTAGAGGAGGAAGAGGCTACAACAACCTTACCTAGAGGAGGAAGAGGCTACAACCACCTTACCTAGAGGAGGAAGAGGCTACAACCACCTTACCTAGAGGAGGAAGAGGCTACAACCACCTTACCTAGAGGAAGAAGAGGCTACAACAACCTTACCTAGAGGAGGAAGAGGCTACAACCACCTTACCTAGAGGAGGAAGAGGCTACAACCACCTTACCTAGAGGAGGAAGAGGCTACAACAACCTTACCTAGAGGAGGAAGAGGCTACAACCACCTTACCTAGAGGAGGAAGAGGCTACAACCACCTTACCTAGAGGAGGAAGAGGCTACAACCACCTTACCTAGAGGAGGAAGAGGCTACAACAACCTTACCTAGAGGAGGAAGAGGCTACAACAACCTTACCTGAGAGGGGAAGAGGCACAACCACCTTACTTAGAGAGGAAGAGATATAGTGGGAGAGTATTTGTTTGGAGAGGGAATTGAAGAAGCAAAAAGAACAATCAACAGTTTTTGGATGACCAGAGAAAATAAGAAGAAAGAAAAAGCAAGAAACTAATAAGATAGAATAAGAGAAGACAACTAATTAAAGACCCAGACAGCAAGAAGAAACACGTCAGGGAGGGCCCAGGAAAAAGGCCTGACTCCCAACAAACAACTGTAGCCTACTGAACTGAACTGGTGTCGGACTGTCGGTGAAGCCTTGGGTCCGGCGTTCTCCCACACGCGTAATCTGTTGGGAGAGAAGCAAAAAGGGGGGGGGGGGGGGAGGGAAACACAGCCAGCCAGCCAGGGGGGGGGAAACACACCACACCCACACGGGGTCCCCCATCACTGAGGGGCCCCCTGCCTATCATTCTCTCTCCTACGTGCTCTCCAAGAATTCTTTTAAGGCCCCCCATCCACGGCGCGATCTGGTCGTACGACCATCGGACAGATCTGGTTGGATCCAACCAGATTGGATCGTGAGTGGGGTGATTTTGGTCTGTCCGACCGACTGACAGCTGGTCGGATGCGACCAAGCAGTGTTTGGTTTTTAGATCCGACAGATCATCCGGTTCAGACCGGATCGCACCGTGAGTGTGCTGATCGTGAGGCCAGCCGTCAGTTTCGCCACTGACAGCGTCGCGAGAGGACTACCAAGATGAATTGTTTCTTTGATGACAAGCACTTTTGGACAGAATTCATCCAATTATATAGAAACTGAATGTTTGTGGGAAATAAAAAGCAAAAAGTAAATGGATAAATATAAGAAAAATGCAGCTTATGAAGTATTGGTAGAGAAACTCAAGGAGCGACAGTGAGCGACAGTGAGGCTAATGTTGAAACAGTAAAAAAAACAAAAAAAACAATATGAGAAGTGTGTGTCAGAAATATATTAAGAAAATAATTGCCTCTATGAAATTTGGTGCGAGCGCGGATGATGTTTACGCTCCTCAGTTGTGGTATCAGATTCCATCAAAAGTGATTCGATCCTCGTTGCATAGACCCATCATGGGAACCGCTCTCCACCGTTTCTATCACCAACTGAATTGATCCTGAGGTGCGGTCGGATCGTTAGTGGGTGGTAGGATATCCATCGGATCAGGTCTGTCGGATCAGATCGTATGACCAATCGTACCGTGGATGGGGGCCTTAACACTCTCAATCACACGACTGTCACTCCTCCACTCAGCACACAACCCCAGCAGGTACTCCATCTCCACTCTCCTGTCTCTCATCTCTCGCCATTCTTCCACTCCGACCTCTCCTACCACTACCTCCAACATTTTTGTTCTAGCATACTCATACCGTTCACATTCCAGCATCAAGTGCTCCACGGTTTCATCCACTCCTGTCACACACATCACACACACCTTGCTGCCATCATTCTTCCATCTGTACATACGACTATTTACCTCCAGCGACTTTGTCCTGGCTCTGAAGAGTAGGTCCCCTCCATAGCCACCATCATAGAACCTTTCATACCGTGGCTGGTCCTTTCTCCTGTACCATTCCAGTGTTGATTTCTCACTCATTCCCCTCAGCCATTCTTCTTTCCCTTTCTCTTCCACTCTCCTATTTATTTCCTTTTTGCATACAGCCATACTCCCATGTCTCATCACTCCTGTCACAAACATTCCCAGTTCACCTGTCCATCTTTCCACTTTTACTGAGTCTTTCATCCACTTCCCATACATATTCCAGTCCCAAACCTTGCTTGCCCATTTGCTGTCATCCATTCGTTGCAGTCTAGCTCTGTAGCCTACACTTTTTTTTTTTTAAATCAGGAAAAAAAAAATTGAGTGAAATCTGAATTTTGTTATTATGTATTACAAAATATAAGATATGGACTACATTATGTGTAAGGCACAACTCTGGCAACATGATAAAAGCAACTGAAAAATAGGCCCGAAAAAAAAAACTAAAAACGTACGGACCATCCATAGGTGAGGACGCTCCATACAGAGATATTTATCGATAAGTAAAAAAAAAAATTGAAAATAAAAAAATCAAGCACAGTTGAATTAGGGCAACACATTTCATGAAATGGACCCTAGTGATGAAATCAAATCAATTTATATTAGCAATATAATAGTGCAAGCAATTTTAATCAATTAAAAAGTGAAAGTAAAAAAAAGTGAAAATAAATTTTGACTTTGAAGTTCCTGGATTTTTTTTTTTTAATATATATTTGCAATCCTATTAATACTTTCATTACCCTACATAATGTACTTAATCATGGAAGTGCTTCTGTAGCACTTCCAGAAGGGAAACATAAATTAATAATTATTTATAATAAATGCAGATGATTTAATGCAATATTTGGCATATTTTAATTTGATTGAACTTAACACTGCTTGGAATTACCTTTAGAATGTAGATATAGGCCTATAGCCTAGTTTCATTAGGCTACACAATCTTGACAAGCATGGATGGAAGCATGGAAACATACTGGTAAAACACCACAAGGATTATGAACAGATGAATGAAATCACTACTGTGATAGGTGTCACTATCTAATATTATGTTGCTGCATCCTACTTGACATTATTGAAAACACATAACCCATACCAGAATTTTAAATTTTTTGTTTACACTGTGGATGTTACGTACATTTAAAAACCACACTGTACGAAGTGTCCACATGACGCCATTCACATGTAAACCAACATTTCGGATCGTTCGTGTGGCTGGAATGTCTTTATATCCCTTTGGTACATCACAACTGAACACATTTCGATACTTAATACCTTACCCCCACACTGCTGGCATATTCATGAACACAAGAGACCATGAAATGGAGGCCAAATATTACATGGGACATGCCAAAAACAACAAAACTCACCTCTAAAATTATCCAAGCACCGACCATCCAAATCTCTCCCGCTCAGCTGATCGAACCCCTTTTCTCCTACTACATTTATACGGTGACTATCCTAAACCTATAAATATGGCCAAGGGAGCATTTGTACGTTACATCCATATGTACGGTATCTCCCCAACCCACCCGGGTGGGTTGGGGATGTACCGTACACTTTTTTTTTTTTAAATCAGGAAAAAAAAAATTGAGTGAAATCTGATTTTTTTTATTATGTATTACAAAATATAAGATATGGACTACATTATGTGTAAGGCACAACTCTGGCAACATGATAAAAGCAACTGAAAAATAGGCCCGAAAAAAAAAACTAAAAACGTACGGACCATCCATAGGTGAGGACGCTCCATACAGAGATATTTATCGATAGGTAAAAAAAAAAATTGAAAATAAAAAAATCAAGCACAGTTGAATTAGGGCAACACATTTCATGAAATGGACCCTAGTGATGAAATCAAATCAATTTATATTAGCAATATAATAGTGCAAGCAATTTTAATCAATTAAAAAGTGAAAGTAAAAAAAAGTGAAAATAAATTTTGACTTTGAAGTTCCTGGATTTTTTTTTTTTAATATATATTTGCAATCCTATTAATACTTTCATTACCCTACATAATGTACTTAATCATGGAAGTGCTTCTGTAGCACTTCCAGAAGGGAAACATAAATTAATAATTATTTATAATAAATGCAGATGATTTAATGCAATATTTGGCATATTTTAATTTGATTGAACTTAACACTGCTTGGAATTACCTTTAGAATGTAGATATAGGCCTATAGCCTAGTTTCATTAGGCTACACAATCTTGACAAGCATGGATGGAAGCATGGAAACATACTGGTAAAACACCACAAGGATTATGAACAGATGAATGAAATCACTACTGTGATAGGTGTCACTATCTAATATTATGTTGCTGCATCCTACTTGACATTATTGAAAACACATAACCCATACCAGAATTTAAAAATTTTTGTTTACACTGTGGATGTTACGTAAATTTAAAAACCACACTGTACGAAGTGTCCACATGACGCCGTTCACATGTAAACCAACATTTCGGATCGTTCGTGTGGCTGGCATGTCTTTATATCCCTTTGGTACATCACAACTGAACACATTTCGATACTTAATACCTTACCCCCACACTGCTGGCATATTCATGAACACAAGAGACCATGAAATGGAGGCCAAATATTACATGGGACATGCCAAAAACAACAAAACTCACCTCTAAAATTATCCAAGCGCCGACCATCCAAATCTCTCCCGCTCAGCTGATCAAACCCCTTTTCTCTTACTACATTTATACGGTAACTATCCTAAACCTATAAATATGGCCAAGGGAGCATTTGTACGTTACATCCATATGTACGGTATCTCCCCAACCCACCCTACGGTACATCCCCAACCCACCCTACCTCAGTCCTGCCTTTGCTATCCTCTCTCTGAACGTGCTCCATCCCATGTCTCCTCTAATCGCTGCCACTGCCACATACCTATTGGCTCCTAATGCTATTCTGCCTGCTTTGTTCTGTGTTACTTCCAATCTGTCCAACTCCTTCCTAGACCACACCATTGTTTCCAGGCCATACATAATGCTAGGGACTGCCACACCCTTCCATAGTCCTCTCACCACTTCATACTTGTTGGCCCGACATCTTGCCACACTGCCTAGCCTTCCAACCCACTGGTTGGCTCTAGCTATCCTCTCATGTTTAGTTTTCTCACAGCCTTTATCATCCAACCAAATACCCAGATGGATCAGAGCTCGTCTTGATCTTGACATCCAATTCGAGAAAAAAAAAATTCACCACAACAAAAATCTACTAAGTAGTAGTAGTAGCAATTGTAGCAGTAGTAGTGTACCATCCACCCACCTCCTGGATGGGGTAGGAGGTGGAATGGTGTGGATGGGGCAGGAGGTGGAATGGTGTGGATGGGGCAGGAGGTGGAATGGAGCACCATCCACCCACCTCCTGGATGGGGCAGGAGGTGGAATGGTGTGGATGGGGCAGGAGGTGGAATGGAGCACCATCCACCCACCTCCTGGATGGGACAGGAGGTGGAATGGTGTGGATGGTGCAGGAGGTGGAATGGTGTGGATGGGACAGGAGGTGGAATGGAGCACCATCCACCCACCTCCTGGATGGGACAGGAGGTGGAATGGTGTGGATGGGGCAGGAGGTGGAATGGTGTGGATAGGGCAGGAGGTGGAATGGTGTGGATGGGACAGGAGGTGGAATGGAGCACCATCCACCCACCTCCTGGATGGGGCAGGAGGTGGAATGGTGTGGATGGGGCAGGAGGTGGAATGGTGTGGATGGGGCAGGAGGTGGAATGGTGTGGATGGACAGGAGGTGGAATGGGGGTGGATGGGCAGGAGGTGGAATGGTGTGGATGGGGCAGGAGGTGGAATGGTGTGGATGGGACAGGAGGTGGAATGGAGCACCATCCACCCACCTCCTGGATGGAGCAGGAGGTGGAATGGTGTGGATGGGGCAGGAGGTGGAATGGAGCACCATCCACCCACCTCCTGGAAGGGGCAGGAGGTGGAATGGTGTGGATGGGGCAGGAGGTGGAATGGTGTGGATGGGGCAGGAGGTGGAATGGAGCACCATCCACCCACCTCCTGGATGGAGCAGGAGGTGGAATGGTGTGGATGGGGCAGGAGGTGGAATGGTGTGGATGGGACAGGAGGTGGAATGGAGCACCATCCACCCACCTCCTGGATGGAGCAGGAGGTGGAATGGTGTAGATGGGGCAGGAGGTGGAATGGAGCACCGTTCACCCACCTCCTGGATGGGGCAGGAGGTGGAATGGTGTGGATGGGGCAGGAGGTGGAATGGTGTGGATGGGGCAGGAGGTGGAATGGAGCACCATCCACCCACCTCCTGGATGGAGCAGGAGGTGGAATGGTGTGGATGGGGCAGGAGGTGGAATGGTGTGGATGGGGCAGGAGGTGGAATGGAGCACCATCCACCCACCTCCTGGATGGGGCAGGAGGTGGAATGGTGTGGATGGGGCAGGAGGTGGAATGGTGTGGATGGGACAGGAGGTGGCATGGTGTGGATGGGGCAGGAGGTGGAATGGTGTGGATGGGGCAGGAGGTGGAATGGTGTGGATGGGGCAGGAGGTGGAATGGTGTGGATGGGGCAGGAGGTGGAATGGTGTGGATGGGGCAGGAGGTGGAATGGTGTGGATGGGGCAGGAGGTGGAATGGTGTGGATGGGACAGGAGGTGGAATGGAGCACCATCCACCCACCTCCTGGATGGAGCAGGAGGTGGAATGGTGTGGATGGGGCAGGAGGTGGAATGGAGCACCATCCACCCACCTCCTGGATGGGGCAGGAGGTGGAATGGTGTGGATGGGGCAGGAGGTGGAATGGAGCACCATCCAACCACCTCCTGGATGGAGCAGGAGGTGGAATGGTGTGGATGGGGCAGGAGGTGGAATGGTGTGGATGGGGCAGGAGGTGGAATGGAGCACCATCCACCCACCTCCTGGATGGGGCAGGAGGTGGAATGGTGTGGATGGGGCAGGAGGTGGAATGGAGCACCATCCACCCACCTCCTGGATGGGGCAGGAGGTGGAATGGTGTGGATGGGGCAGGAGGTGGAATGGTGTGGATGGGGCAGGAGGTGGAATGGAGCACCATCCACCCACCTCCTGGATGGAGCAGGAGGTGGAATGGTGTGGATGGGGTAGGAGGTGGAATGGTGTGGATGGGGCAGGAGGTGGAATGGAGCACCATCCACCCACCTCCTGGATGGGGCAGGAGGTGGAATGGTGTGGATGGTGCAGGAGGTGGAATGGTGTGGATGGGGCAGGAGGTGGAATGGTGTGGATGGTGCAGGAGGTGGAATGGTGTGGATGGGGCAGGAGGTGGAATGGTGTGGATGGGGCAGGAGGTGGAATGGTGTGGATGGGGCAGGAGGTGGAATGGTGTGGATGGGGCAGGAGGTGGAATGGAGCACCATCCACCCACCTCTGGATGGGGCAGGAGGTGGAATGGTGTGGATGGAGCAGGAGGTGGAATGGTGTGGATGGGGCAGGAGGTGGAATGGGGGTGGATGGAGCAGGAGGTGGAATGGTGTGGATGGGGCAGGAGGTGGAATGGAGCACCATCCACCCACCTCCTGGATGGGGCAGGAGGTGGAATGGTGTGGATGGAGCAGGAGGTGGAATGGTGTGGATGGAGCAGGAGGTGGAATGGTGTGGATGGAGCAGGAGGTGGAATGGTGTGGATGGGGCAGGAGGTGGAATGGAGCACCATCCACCCACCTGGATGGGGCAGGAGGTGGAATGGTGTGGATGGAGCAGGAGGTGGAATGGTGTGGATGGGGCAGGAGGTGGAATGGAGCACTATCCACCCACCTCCTGGATGGGCAGGAGGTGGAATGGTGTGGATTGAGCAGGAGGTGGAATGGTATAGATGGGGCAGGAGGTGGAATGGAGCACCATCCACCCACCTCCTGGATGGGGCAGGAGGTGGAATGGTGTGGATGGTGCAGGAGGTGGAATGGTGTGGATGGGGCAGGAGGTGGAATGGAGCACCATCCACCCACCTCCTGGATGGGGCAGGAGGTGGAATGGTGTGGATGGAGCAGGAGGTGGAATGGTGTGGATGGGGCAGGAGGTGGAATGGAGCACCATCCACCCACCTCCTGGATGGAGCAGGAGGTGGAATGGTGTGGATGGAGCAGGAGGTGGAATGGTGTGGATGGAGCAGGAGGTGGAATGGTGTGGATGGTGCAGGAGGTGGAATGGAGCACCATCCACCCACCTCCTGCCCCATCCAGGAGGTGGAATGGTGTGGATGGAGCAGGAGGTGGAATGGTGTGGATGGGGCAGGAGGTGGAATGGAGCACCATCCACCCACCTCCTGGATGGGGCAGGAGGTGGAATGGTGTGGATGGAGCAGGAGGTGGAATGGTGTGGATGGGGCAGGAGGTGGAATGGTGTGGATGGGGCAGGAGGTGGAATGGAGCACCATCCACCCACCTCCTGGATGGGGCAGGAGGTGGAATGGTGTGGATGGAGCAGGAGGTGGAATGGTGTGGATGGGGCAGGAGGTGGAATGGTGTGGATGGGGCAGGAGGTGGAATGGAGCACCATCCACCCACCTCCTGGATGGGGCAGGAGGTGGAATGGTGTGGATGGAGCAGGAGGTGGAATGGTGTGGATGGAGCAGGAGGTGGAATGGTGTGGATGGGGCAGGAGGTGGAATGGAGCACCATCCACCCACCTCCTGGATGGGGCAGGAGGTGGAATGGTGTGGATGGGGCAGGAGGTGGAATGGTGTGGATGGAGCAGGAGGTGGAATGGTGTGGATGGGGCAGGAGGTGGAATGAAGCACCATCCACCCACCTCCTGGATGGGGCAGGAGGTGGAATGGTGTGGATGGAGCAGGAGGTGGAATGGTGTGGATGGGGCAGGAGGTGGAATGGTGTGGATGGGGCAGGAGGTGGAATGGTGTGGATGGGGCAGGAGGTGGAATGGTGTGGATGGAGCAGGAGGTGGAATGGTGTGGATGGGGCAGGAGGTGGAATGGAGCACCATCCACCCACCTCCTGGATGGGGCAGGAGGTGGAATGGTGTGGATGGAGCAGGATGTGGAATGGTGTGGATGGAGCAGGAGGTGGAATGGTGTGGATGGAGCAGGATGTGGAATGGTGTGGATGGGGCAGGAGGTGGAATGGTGTGGATGGGGCAGGAGTGTGGAATGGTGTGGATGGGGCAGGATGAGGAATGGTGTGGATGGGGCAGGAGGTGGAATGGTGTGGATAAAAAATAAAAAAATAAAAAAGTTTGGTAAAAAAAATCTAAATAAAATAATAAAAAAAAGCAGGTCATTTTTTTTTTTTTTTTTTTATTAATTAAATCAACCATTGAATTTACCATTATTTTTATTCGTATGATCATTATAACACTCTTAATTACTGTCCCTTATATAAAGCCATTGCATTAACCTGTATTGCATCCCTATATAATCACTAAATTACTCTTCTTTACCTTATAGAATTAACTAAATTACTATAAATCACTATAAATCACTGTAACCTTATCTATAATCAGTATCACTAAATCACTGTTAATTAAGAACATAAAAACATAAGAAAATAAGGAAGCTACAAGAGGCCGAGAAACAGACACGTGGTAGTTCCTGTTCCACTCATTCCACACGGGCTTGGTAAAAAAAAAAAAAAAAAAAAAAAAAAAACCGTTCCACTCATTCCACACGGGCTTGTAAAAAAAAAAAAAAAAAAAAAAACTGTTCCACTCATTCCACATTGGGCTTGTAAAAAAAAAAAAAAAAAAAAAAAAAAAAAAAAAAAACGGGTCCACTCATTCCACACGGGCTTGTAAAAAAAAAAAAAAAAAAAAAAAACTTCCACTCATTCCACACGGCTTGTAAATAAAAAAAAAAAAAAAAAAAAAAAAACTGTTCCACTCATTCCACACGGGCTTGTAAAAAAAAAAAAAAAAAAACTTCCACTCATTCCACACGGGCTTGTAAAAAAAAAAAAAAAAAAAAAAAAAAATTAACTGGTCCACTCATTCCACACGGGCTTGTAAATAAAATAAACAAAAAAACAAAGCAAAACTTCCACTCATTCCACACGGGCTTATATATATATATATATATATATATATATATATATATATATATATTATATATATATAATATATTATAAAATATATATAATATATATATATATATATATATATATATATATTATATATATATATATATATATATATAATATAAAATAATATTATAAAAATAATAATAAAATAATAAAAAACTATATACTTATATATATATATATATATATAATATATATATATAATATATATATATATATATATAATTATATATATAATATAAAAAAAAAAAATTCCACTCATTCCACACGGGCTTGTAAAAAAAAAAAAATTCTACTCATTCCACACGGGCTTGTAAAAAAAAAAAAAAAAAAAAACCTCTTATATCCTTTTAATTAACCCTTATTTCAGCGCCATAATCCCTTTAACACTCTCTATTTACCCTCTGTTGACGTCCTATGCTCACCCTCCATCACTATCAACACTATCAGCACCTCACTACAGGCGCTCAAGTGACGTCATCCCTCCTTCAAGGTCGAGGGGGGACTGAGGGTGCTTGCAACAGGTGCGCGGATTAACACCTGTGAAATATAATAATCCTATTTGTAATCTAACAGTTTTAGGATTAACTGGTATCAAATTAATGCTTCTTAATTATCTATCGTTACTTTTTTGTTATGTTTATTCGTTTGAAATCACTGTAAATGTCGTCTAGGAGTGTAATGCGCTTCGTTATTTTACATCACAAAGGACTGGCCAAGGAAATACTCGAAATGATAGCATTCACTTTTCTTTCTGGCGTATATTTGAGACTAAAACGCATGTGATTAATGTTTCTAGAATTTTAATCAACGTTTTAGCCAACAATCGGTTTTAAATAACGTAGATTTATCATAGATGAATTCTAACACAAAGACCGCATCACGCCTTCACTTCACACTACAAAAACTAGATCGTAGAATATACCCAAGACAAAATATACCATTACAAAGCATTAAAAAGACTCTAGTATCAATTGTATCATTAAAAAAGACAAAAAAACATAGATTTCATATTACTTAAGTCGACCATAAAAATCTGTCGCGAGAAATAAGAGAATTTGAATTTCGTGTATAATTTGAAAGGGCAATGATGCTAACACAAAATATAGCCTAACCATCATTCTAAAACCCTATTGACGCCTAAATTCATGATCTAGAAAGCTTATAGATCATACTGAACCCTAATAAGCCTTAATTCTGATCTAAATAAGCTGTAGGCAGGCTAAAATAGGGGTCTGCTCTAGCCATTACGTAAAAACCTATTTATATGATGATTAGAGGATGAATCAATGCTATGTGAGGTTCTAAATGGCCTTGGATATCTGTAGAAGCTATGTATTAATCGGGTTTTCATTATTGGTTAAGAATTTCTACATCAAATCAGTTTTTTGTTATCGGGACGTATTTTTAGATTCAAACATGGCTGACTGTTTTGTAATGTTTATATAGAAATTAAAGGATAAATTAATGTTATACAGGGTTCTAAATGGCCTTGGATATCTGTAGAAGCTTTATATTAGTCGTGTTTTTATTATTGGTTAAGAATTTCATCGTTATAGCAAGTTTTTGATTAGTTTTGACGTCATTTTCTTATGCAAACATGGCTGACATTTTTATTATTATTATTATTATTATTATTATTATTATTATTATGAATTTTGACTTTTTGTGTGTGTAACAGCGGAAGGGGTGGGTGGGTGGGGGGGGGGGGGGCGACGCTAGGGTTTGCCCAGGGCGACACACAAGCCAGGACCGCCACTGTGTGTGTATCTATATGTGCCTCTCTCTCTTCCTCTTTTTTTTTTCTCTCTCTCTCTCCCCTTCGGTTTAAGCACTAAGGATGAATGATAAAATGTAGCTATGGAGACGGGGCCATACCAGTGTAGCTCAGGCCCTGTAAAATACAACTAGGTACACACACACCCACCCACACACACATACACACCCACACACACACACACACCCACCCACACACACACATACACACAAATATAATCCCAGAAAAAGAAAGAAAAAAATAAAACTGAACATTAACTCTCTCTCTCTCTCTCACACACACACACACAGGACAAAACAAAACAAATATTCAAGACCTATTTACTTTATTATATATCGATGCGCGAACACACACACACACGACACACGTACATACAGACAGTTATCACATAAGGGAGGTCTAAACACTATCACTCTCCCTCTAACAGAGATATAACTTAACACACACACACATTGATATAACACACACATACATGTAATATAGATGAGAAAGCTATTAAGAATGCTTATACATATATACTATTAACCCCTTCACGCCCAGATCTTTCCTTGGCTATATAAAATGGTCTGTTGTTAGCCATAAAATAACGAAAAGTCACTGAATATACGACAGTAGTTAGTGGACAAGGATACTAAACAGGTCATAGCTATAAAACATTGCTTATAGTCACTACAAATCGTCTGTTGTTAGCCATAAAATAACGAAAAGTCACTGAATATACGACAGTAGTTAGTGGACAAGGATACTAAACAGGTCATAGCTATAAAACATTGCTTATAGTCACTACAAATCGTCTGTTGTTAGCCATAAAATAACGAAGTCACTGAATATACCACAGTAGTTAGTGGACAAGGATACTAAACAGGTCATAGCTATAAAACATTGCTTATAGTCATTGAAAATCGTCTGTTGTCAGCCATAAAATAACGAAAAGTCACTGAATATACCACGGTATACTAAACAGGTCATAGCTATAAAATATTGCTTATAGTCACTAAAAGATCGTCTTATGGTACACAAATTACAATGGAAATTACGTTCTGGGCCTCAAGGGGTTAAAAAGCTATAAGGAGTTCGTCAGCTTCAGAATGTCCTGGCTAGCTATGAACAAAATTACTGACAGATTGAAGTGGCTATGTTAAAGTTAGGACCTCTAGGGGCACACGTGGGCCCCTAGAGGTCTCTTGGCGGGGGCAGAGGAGGGGGGGTTAAGGGCCCACCGCCCCCCATTGCCTCACTAAGCACGCCATGACAGCAAAACCTCAAACAAACGAACGAATCAATAAAATGTTTTAACCCCTTCAGTTGGTCCGACCGCCGACTGCCGCGAGAGGGCAGTCGGCGGGCAGCCCTAAAACTCTTAACCCCTTGACCCAAAACGTAATTTCCATTCTAATTTGAGTACCGTTAGACGATTTGTAGTGACTATAAGCAATGTTTTATAGCTATGACCTGTTTAGTATCCTTGTCCACTAACTACTGTGGTATATTCAGTGACTTTTCGTTATTTTATGGCTGACAACAGACCATTTTATATAGCCAAGGAAAGGTCTGGGCGTGAAGGGGTTAACTAATGCCGTAAAATATAAGTAAATAAAACCAAGTAATAGTTTTTCGCGGCCTCCTTCAGGCATCTCTTGAACAAATTCCTTCGCCATGGTAATTTCCTAAACACATTTTTTTCAGTTACTCACAACATGCACAAAAAAAAAAAAAAAAAAAACCCAGACGTGTGAAAAGAAAAAAATTTATGATCCAACTAAAAAAAAAAAAAAAAAAAAAAAAAAAAAAGTTGTTTCCTCTAAAAAAAATAAAAAAAATGTTAATGTTACTTCTCTAAAAAAAAAAAAAAAATATATGCAAGGAAAAAAAATAAAAAGATTAAAAACGAAAGAAAAAACTTACATCTGTACGTATATGGTAGTGAAGGGGGGGCTGTGTACGTATTACCAGGCGTGTATGTGCGTGTGTGTGTGTGAGAGACCTTACACGCAGGCAGCAGCAGTACCGAGTTCAAAGCTAATGGGACTGTTAGTAAAATTATTGTATATCGTTATTTTCATTATTATTATCCCCCCCACTCCCTTCCCACCTTCCCCCCCCCTGTTAGTGGGTAGGGGAAGATTAGGGGGGGGCTGTGTGTGTGTGTGTGTGTGTATTCATCTAGTTGTATTTTCCAGGGCCTGAGCAACGCTGGTGTGGCCCCGTTTCCATATCAACATTTATATCATTCCTGCTTAGTGGTTAGTGTTGGGGGAAGCCACCACCCCGGGAGGCGGGTCACAAACCCCGGCTAACACCCCACACCCATTCACTGCTGGGTGGACAGGGGCTCGGGTTTTAAGAAGACCGCCCGTCTGTCTTCGCTCCGCCCGGGGATCGAACCCGGGACTTCTCGGTTGTGAGCCGAGCGTGCTAACCCTACACTACGGAGTTCCCCAACACACACACACATACACATACACACACATGTATAAATAAACACAATCTAGACATCTCAAATTCATTCTCTGTCAAAAAAAAAAATAATAATATCAATAATTTTTCATCTCAAAAAAAAAAAATCTTCACTCAAAAAATTCCACCATTCCAAATTTTTTCATATTTCATCACTTTTTCTCACAATATTTCATCCAACGCTTGATCAATATAGCAGCCTTAACCCCTTCACGCCCAGATCTTTCCTTGGCTATATAAAATGGTCTGTTGTGAGCCATCATAAAATAAGGAAAAGTCACTGAATATACCACAGTAGTTAGTGGACATGGCTACTAAACAGGTCATAGCTATAAAACATTGCTTATAGTCACTACAAAGCGTCTAATGGTACACAAATTACAATGGCAATTACGTTCTGGGCCTCAAGGGGTTAAGAGTTTTAGGGCTGGCCGCCGACTGCCCTCTCGCGGCAGTCGGCGGTCGGCCCACCTCAAGGGGCTAATTGGCACTTGGCACTATCCTGGTCAATCTTTGTGGCACTCTCCTATCTATTATTGCACAGAAAAACATTTAAATAAATAAATATAATGACTTTGAATGCGTATATAATAATAATAATAATAATAATAATAATAATAATAATGATAATAATGATAATATGAGAGCCGGGTACACTTAAAGTAACTATAGAAGAGAGAGAGAGAGAGAGAGAGAGAGAGAGAGAGAGAGAGAGAGAGAGAGAGAGATTTAGACAGACAGACAGACATAGAAACAG
>JACEEZ010018998.1:147179-207949 GCA_016584305.1 Chionoecetes opilio
GTGTGGTGTCTGTCTTCTTTTGTCTGTCCGTCAGACCCAGAGAGAGAGAGAGAGAGAGAGAGAGAGAAGAGAAGAGAGAGAGAGAGAGCGAGAGGAGAGAGGAGAGAGGAGAGAGAGCGAGAGAGAGAGAGAGAGAGAGAGAGTAAATATTAATTTGATTTTCTGAAGTGTGGTGTGAAGTGAGGAGGAGAGAGAGCGAGAGAGAGATAGAGAGAGAGAGGAGAGAGAGAGAGAGAGAGAGAGAGAGAGAGAGAGAGCGAGAGAGAGAGAGAGAGAGAGAGAGCGGAGGAGTTATTTGTTTTCTGAAGTGGGAATTTTCTTTTTGTGTGTGTTTGTGTGTTGTTGTGTGTGTGTGTGTGTGTGTGTGTGTGGTGTGTGTGTGGTGTGTGTGTGTGTGTGTGCCGCGTGCGTGCGTGGCGTGCGTGCGTGTATGTAGCCTAATCGTGTGTGTGTGTCTGTGTGTGTGTTTGTCTCATATATGTGTGTGTGTGTGTTTTGTGTGTGTGTGGTGTGGTGTGTGTGTGTGTGTGTGTGTGTTTGTGTGTGTGTGTGTGTGTGTGTGTGTGTGTGTGTGTGTGTGTGTTGTTTATGTATATCTGTGTGTGTGTGTGTGTTGTGTGTGTGTGGTGTGTATGTGTGTGTGTGTGTGTGTGGGTGTGATGTGTAATGTGTGTGTGTGTGTGTGTGTGTGTGGTGTATCAAGTTCAAGTTCATATTTATTGCCAGTATATTAAAATTACATAGGAAACTACAACACAAATGCATTAATTAGAATGGCCGTCTGCGAGCCAAAGGGGTGTGGCCTCCCTGGCGACAAAATAATTTATATAAGAGAATGCTAAATTCAAAAGAAAATAGGCGCGTGGGACGGACATTTAGAACAAATGCATGAATAGTATTACACAAACGTACGCCGACGTCACACCGCACGTACACACACACACACACACACAACACACACACCACACACACACATCTCAAACGCACATCATACAAACACCATCGTACAAAATCATACAATATTCACTTACATACATTCATACCTTTAGAATGCAATAACCTTTACGTGTGTGTGTGTGTGTGGTGTGTGTGTGTGTGTGTTGGTGTGTGTGTGGTGTGTGTGTGTGTGTGTGTGTGTGTGTGTGTGTGTTTTTTACAGCTGAGATTCCGTAAGGTTGTGTAATAGCTGCCGATTGGAGTCCAGCTCTTAAAAAGGTCGAATGGCAGGTCAAATAATAAATAGGGTCAAAAGGCCTAATAGGGTAAAAAAAAAAAAGGTCAAATGGTCGGTCAAGTAAGGTCACTTCTCTCCTGTTAAAAAAAATAATGAAAAAAGAGGTCAGATTTAATTTTTTTGCTTTTTCTGTAGTTTTTTAATTTTTTTATTACTCTCAATTGTGAGCGTATTTCTAATCTTTCCCTTCAGTATTTCCTCGATAATTATCTGTTATTCTCTCTCTCTCTCTCGTCTCTATCCATCATCTCTCATCTCTCTCATCTCTCTTTCAGTTAAAGCTATTTCTATCTTTCACTAATATAATAACAATAATAATAAAATAATAATAATAACAACAATAATAAGTAATAATAATATAATAACAATAAATAATAATAATAACAATAATATAATAATAATAATAATAACAATAATAATATAATACGATATAAATAATAATACATACAAATAATAATACAATAATAACTAATACATAATAATAATAATAATAATAATAAGAACAATAATAATAATACTAATAAAATAATATAACAATAATATAATAATAAATATAAATAATAACTATAATATATAATAATAATATAATAACAATACCATAATAACAATAATAATAACAATACTATAATACTAACAATAATATAATATAATAATAATAATAATAATAATACAATAATAATAATAATAATAATGAATAATAAACAATAATAATAATAATAATCAATACATCATATATAAAATATAATATTAAATAATAATAATCATAATAACAATAATACCACTAATAATAATAATAATACTAAAATAATACTATCATAATAATCATTTCTCTATCTTTAATTTATCTCTATTTTTCTCTCTCTCTTTTTTTCCTTCAAATCTTATAAAAATATTAATCGTATATTTTTTAATCAATTTCAATATCTTTTAATTAAATATTTTTTCGCTTGTTTGAGACTGCCCGTAGATCTTATTTTTTTTCAGTGAGGAAGCGAGGTCAAAATGGTGGTGGGGTCCCCGGGTCAGGGGTTAAAAAAAAGGTCATTAAAGGGGGGCAAGGGGGGGGGGGGGGGGGGGGGGTGGTTCAATGGTCCTGAACACGGTGGTGGATGTGGTTTGACTTTAAAAGTTAAGGTCATATTATGTAGCAAGGTACGTCAGGTCCAGGTTTTTAGGTCAAGAAGTACAGTGACCTAAGTTCTCAAAAAAAATGGTCAATTTAAATTCTTATATATATATATATTATATATATATATCAGATATATATATATATACTATATATATATTATATAATTATATATATATATATAGATATATTATATATATATCATATATATAAATTTATATATATATATATATATATATATATTATATATATATATATATATTACTCATATATATATACATATATATAATTTATATCTTAATTATATAGTGATGTCTATCTCTATATATATATCTATATACTAGCTATATAATATTTATTTTCTATACTATCTATTACTATATATATATATAGACAATTTCTAATATCTCTATATTATATATATAATATATAATTTATATATATATATATATACAGGTTAAGTCTCCCAAACTTGGCATCACAAGACTCGGCAACACCCAACCTCGGCTATGGTTCGTGGATTTTCCAAAACCCTGCAGAACACCCAAAATCCGGCGTAGTTTTGCCGGTCTGGGCCGCTGGGTGCCCACCACACTAGGCCCGCATGGGTGCCACCCACTGGCCGCTGGGTGCCACCACACTGGCCAGTCTTGGTTTCTCCCGCCGTGTGTTTGTTGTTAATTGTTCAGTGGGTGTTGTGACTGTAGAGTTATGTTGTACACTTTTGTTTTGTGTTTTTTTTATTTTGTGTACTCTACAGTCTGTTATTGGTATTATGGCTCCCAAACTCCAGGAATTTTTTCATGTGAATGTTCATGCTTTTTTTCCCTTAATATAATCTACGTCTAAAAGTCGGAAATTCCATTACTTCGGCTTCGGCGCTGGTCCCGAGGTGGCCGAGTTTGGGAACTCAAAACCTGTATATAAAAAGTCGATTTAATTCTATATATTCTAATATATATATATATATTATATTATATATATATATATTATATATATATATATATATATATTATATATATTAATATATATATATTATATATATATATATATATCTATATTATTATAATATATATATGAGGGGCCTCCTCATTGCAAGGGGGTTAAGCCGCCAAAAATATGTTACAGGAGGAGCGGTCAAAGGTCAACCAAAGTGGGTGGGAAACAACTGTAACTTTGTTTCTAATTTTGACGTACAGTGCTCATTTTGGTATCAAAATTGTAGCTCGTCACTTGTCGATTTATGAATTTCATGAAAAATATTGGAAATGTGTGAAAAATAATATATAAATAATAACTCGATATTAAGGTTTATTTCGTTGCATAATGTTCACTTTTTGCTGAACTCTGAATGCTTCTCCTGTCACATATTATAACATTAATAACCAATATTAATATTGGTACTATAGTAGAAAATTAATGACGGTTAGCAAAAAAAAACCAGGCCAAAATAATAAAATAATAGCAGTAATAATAATACTACTAGCAATAGCAGTTTTCTGTAAACACAACTAAAGGATACAAAAAGATGGCGAGCGGCTCCAGGCACTCACAGCGCCAGTCAAGCCGCAAGCACAGAACGTCACGCGCCTGCGCGCTGATTGGCTGAACTCCCTACCCCCCCTTAAAAACCCCCGCCACAACTAGCCTCCCACAACCAGCCTCACTCACTGAACGGGAGATGATACCCTTTCCTGTGGACCATGCCTGAGCCAAGGCACCGAAACGCCCTTTCGGTACAGCAATGTTGTACTGATACGACTTTCACCCTATGCCAGTGTGGTGAGGGGGTTTCTCCACTTCCAACTGATATAGGAGGGCTAAATAGTCTATAGGGTGAAATCACCAAAACGGCGTGGTGGCCGCTTGACCCCTTTGTCGATGCGGAGGCCCTCATATATTATATAATATTATATATTATATATATAATATATATAATATATTAATATATATATATTTAAGAATTTCAATCGGGGAATTTTTTATAATCATAATGTATAAAGCATTAAAATCGAAATTAAAATTACTATATTATATATATATATATATATATACTATATACTATATATATATTATATATATATATCATTATATATATTAAGTCGAATTTAAAATTCTAAGTTCTCAAAAAAGTAAATTTTAATTCTTATATACATACAAAAAGTCATTTCAGTTCCTATATATAAAAACAGTCATTGCAATTCTTATATATATAAAAATTTCTTTTGGACAAACAATATTTTTTTCTCTCTTCTATACTGACTGACCTGACTGACTGACTGACTGACTGACTGTATGTTTGGCCATTCAGTCAAGACACCAACTCGTGGCCCTACAGAACTCGTACATAGTCCTGTTCGTTCTGTTTTTCCTCTGCATATTAATGCCGGTCAAGATAATTCCGTCACGAAACGACAATAAATGCAAGAAACGACAAATTCCAAACACTCGGCACTCGCAAAAATGCTCAACTGTATTTTTTTTGTCGTACATCGTTAAGCGGAAATAGCGCTTGCATACAAAATAAATCAAGAAATAAATTAATGCTATAATTTACGTATTGCCGAAACCACGGCATATTTGCGTAAACACAGCACACACAAAAACAGGCTATTTCCAAAAAATTCCACCACATAAACCATTTTTTTCCAATATGCCTTATAATAGTCCTAATTTAAAACAGGTGTTCTGGGCCTGTCAGTTTTTTTTGGGTTGTTGTTGTTGTTGTTGTTGTTTTGTTTTTTGTTTTGGTGGTGGTGGTGTGGTGGTGGAGAGAAATGGTATTCCAGTTTGTCAGAGAAAGATGGGGGGGGGGGGGAGGGGCGGAAATGGGGTCCCAGCAGATGGGCATTGCCCGAGTTATGGCCCCCTCGGAGTAGGTATGGTGAACCTGACCTAAGAGGGGGGGCGAGGTTGTGAGGGGTTCAGACGTCGCGACCTCCGAGTTGACTGCTTCCTGCGGGGCGAGCCCCCCAGGGTGAGATGTGAACACACCTAGAAAAGATCATCGTGTGAGGTCATATTCAAATGGTGGTTGAACTTAGGCTGGGGGTGACCTTAGCGGGGGGGGACATGGTGTCTGGGGGTCAATAGAGGTCCGAAAAAATTTCCGGGAATAAACTGTCTTGATAATAAATGTCTTAATAAATGTCTTGATAATAAATAATGTCTTAATAAATAAATAAATGTCTTAATCAATGTCTTAATAAATCATAAATGTCTCAATAAATAATATGTCCTTCATAAATAAATAAATCAATAAATTCATCATAAATGTCTTCATAAATAAATAAATGTCTAAATAAAATAACTGTCTAATAATAAATAAAATGGTCTTAATAATGTCCTTAATAAATAAATAAATTGTCTTAATAAATGTCTTAATACATAAATAAAATGTCTTAATAATAAATAATGTCTAATAAATGTCCTAATAACGAAATAATGTCTTAATAATGTCTTAATAAATAATAAATGTCTTAAGTATCCTCCAGACCCTTTTGTTTTTTGGCCTAATTATTGTTTGACTGTACATTCAAAACACCTAACCACCAAAAATAATTGATTTCCAGGCCTTATTTCCGTAAAAACACAAATTTTGAAAAAGCCGGCCCCCAAAAAAAAAATCTTCCCTCCAACAGGGCAAAAGAATGTTATTGGGGACGTAAAAAAAGGGGGGCGCCCCCGGGCCTCTTCTGACACCGTCGGCCCAAGTTAATTTACCCATTTACTTTTGGTGTCAGACAGTGAATCTGCGCTGTGACCCACATTCCCCACACACGTGCACACCAAAAGCCTGCCACCAACCCTTCCGCACCCAAACCTACCACACAACACCCCCGTGGTGGAGGGCGTGTGGCAGGGGGGTGTGGGAAATAGGCGTGTGTGTAAAAGGGTGTCGGTGTGCAGACGTGTGTGCAGGCCCCTGTGTTGGGAAGGGGGTCGGTGTTCAGGCGTGTGTGTGGGAAAGGAACGTGTGTGTGGGAAGGAGGCGTGTGTGCGTGCAGGCGTCTGTTGGGAAGGGTGTCGGGTGCAGGCGTGGTGTGGGAAGGAAACGTGTCTGAGCGTGTGTGGGAAAGGGCGTGTATGCAAGCGGTGTGTGGGAAGGGGGTGTGTCGGGGGGTAAAACTTTTAAAAAAGCCTTACCCCATCTTTTTTTTTTTCCCCCATAGCCAACAAAGCCTGGGGAAATGGCGGGGAAATCGGGGTTTTTTGGGGGGGGGAAGCAATATAAGGAATTTTTTTTTTGCTCCCCAAAAAAAAAAAATCATCAAAGCACTATATGTAAAAATTAACCCTTTAAACCCAACCTTAAAACCCCCAAAAAATATAAACCAACCTACCAACCCCAACCTAACCTTAAAACAAAATTCCTAACCCAACCTTAACCACAAAGTATACCTAACTAAACCCTTTAAAAACCCAAAGTATACCCCCTAAACCCTTAAACCAAAAAGTATCCAACCTAACCAACCTTAAACCCCAAAAGTAACCCAACCCAACCTTACCCAAAAAATATACCTCACCAACCTTAACCCAAAATAAACCTAAAAATAACCTAAAACCCAACCCAAAATATCCTAACCCAACCTTAAAAAAAAAAGTTACCTAACCCAACCTTTAAACCCCAAAATTTTACAAAAATAACCTAACCAAACCCCAAAGTATACCTAACCGAAAACCTAAATTAACCTTTAACCCCAAAGTATAGCAAACCAACCTTAACCACAAAGTATACCTAAACCTTAACCCAAAGTAACCTAACCTAACCTTAACCCCAAAAATATAAAATAACTAAAACCCTTAACCACAAAGTATAACCAAAATAACCTAACCTTAAACCCCAAAGTATACCTAACCCAACCAACCTTTCCCCCAAAGTATACCCAACTAACCTAAACCTTAAACCCAAAGAACCAACCTAAGTAACGGGCTTAGAATTTTTTGAGGACCTCATATTCTAGGGTTGTGGGTTAACCAAGGTGAGCGCACGCTGGAAAATTTTTCAGATGTGAAAAAAATAAGCTACAAAACAGTGCGGGGGTTCATTTTAAATCAACCGGGAAAGGGGGATTTTTCCCAAAGTATTTCCCCGGCGTGTGGGGTGGGAAGGGGTCGGTTGCAGGGGGTGGGTAGGGGAAAGGGAAACGTGTGTTTCGGCGTGTGTGGGGGGAAGGGGGCGTTGGGGAAGGGTTGGTGTGCAGGCTGAGTGTGGGAAGGGTGTCGGGGTGAAAAGGGGGGTGGTGGGGGACGGGGCGTGAGGTGGGAAGGGTGTCGGTGGCAGGGGGGGGTTTGGGGAAGGGGGTCGGTTGCAGGCGTGGTGGGGAAGGGGGCGGTGTGCAGGGGTTGTGTGGGGAATGTGTCGGTGTGCAGGCTGAGTGTGGGAAGGGTTCGTGTGGGAGGCTGTGGAGGGAAGGGTTCGGTGGGGCGTGTGTTGGGAAGGAAACATGCTGCCCCATAAAAAGGGTGCAGCATGTGGCTATAGCAAAAAAAAACATCAGAAAAAACCCAAATTCTTCAAGTAAAATTTTATTTATCTCTGTGTTTAGTGCCCCGATCCGCGGGAAAAAGGGGCCTCCCGATGGACTCCCCGAGCCGACCTGAGGTCTGCAAAAATTTGGGGGGCGTTTTTAAAATCGGGAATTTGCAGATTTTGAATGCGGGTTTTTTAAAAAAAACGGCTGTGGGTACAAAAAGTGCGCGTATTGTTGAAAAATCTCAATGGCTATGATTTGATTTCTTAACGGAATGATGAAAGGTCTGGATGACACTTTAATAAATTTTATAAATGTCTCAATAAAAAAAATAAATGTTTTAATAAAAGTCTTTAAAAAAATAAATTTTTAAAAAAGTCTTTTAAATAAAATGTCTTAATAAATAAAAAATAAATGTCTTAATAAATAAATAAATGTCTTAAAAAATAAAAATGTCTTTAAAAATGTTTAATAAATATTAAATGTTTTAATAAATAAATAAATGTCTTAAAAATGAAAAAATGTCTTAATAAATTTCTAAAAATAAATAAAATGTTTTAAATAAATGTCTAAAAAAATAAATAAAGTTTTAAAAATAAATAAATGTCTTAAAAATGCTAAATAAATAAAAAAATGCTTACTAAATGTCTAAATAAATAAAAAAAGTCTTAATAATGTCTAAATAAATAAAAAATGCTTAATAAATGCTAAATAAATAAATAAAGTTTTACTAAATGTCTAAATAAATAAATAAATGTTTACTAAATGTCTAAATAATAAAAAAAAGTCTTAAAAATGTCTAAAAAAATAAATAAATGTCTTAATAAAATGTGTTGATAAATAAATAAATTTCTTAATAAAGTGTTGAAAAAATGTCTTGATAAATAAATAAATGTCTTATAAATAAAAAAATTTTTAAATAAATAAATAAATGTTTTAATACAAAAAAAATTCTTGATAATAAAAAAATGTCTTGTAAATAAATAAATATTTTAATAAATAAATAAATTTTAATACATAATAAATGTCTTGATAAATAAATAAATGTCTTAATAAATAAATAAATGTCTTAATAAATAAAAAAAATGTCTTAATAAAAAATAAATGTTTAATACATAAATAAATGTCTTAAAAAATAAATAAAGTCTTGAAAAAATAAAAAAGTCTTAAAAAAAATAAATGTCTTAAAAAATAAATAAATGTTTAATAAATAAAAAATGTCTTGTAAATAAAAAAATGTCTTTAATAAATAAAAAAATGTCTTATAAAAAAATAAATGTTTTAAAAATAAATAAATGTCTTAATAAATAATAAATTCTTAATAAAAAAATAAATGTTTAAATACATAAAAAAATGTCTTAAAAAATAAATAAATGTCTTGATAAAAAAATAAATGTCTTAAAAAATAAAAAAATAAATGTCTTAAAAAGTGTTATAAATAAATAAATGTCTTGATTAAAAAAAAAAATGTTGATAAATAAATAAATTCTCAGTAAATAAATAAAGTCTAAAAAATAAATAAATGTCTTAAAAATGTGTGAAAAATAAAAAAGTCTTAATAAATAAAAAAATGTTTTAATAAAAAATAAAGGTCTAAAAAATAAATAAATATCTTAATAAAAATAAAGTTTTAATAAAGTCTTGATAAATAAAAATGTCTTAAAAAATAAATAAATTTTAATAAAAGGGTTTTGAAAAATAAAAAAAAAGTCTTAATAAATAAATAATTTTAATATATAAAAAATGTTTAAAAAAATGTCTTGATAAATAAATAAATGTTTTAAAAAATGTGTTGATAAAAAATAAATGCTTAATAAATAAAAAAAATGTCTTAAAAAATAAATAAATGTCTTAAATAAATAAATAAATGTCTTAATAAATAAATAAATTTTTTTAAAAAAACAAATAAATGTTTTTAAAAAATGTCTTAATAAATAAAAAATGTCTTGATAAATAAAAAAATGTTTAAAAAATAAAAAAATGTTTTGATAAATAAATAAATGATTAATAAATAAAAAATGTCTTAATCCCAAAAATAAATGTTTTAATAAATAAATAAATGTTTTGATAAATAAAAAAATGCTTAAAAAAAAAATAAATGTCTTTTATAAATGTGTTGAAAATAAAAAATGTTTTTAATAAATGTGTTGGATAAATAATAAAGTTTTGATAAATAAAAAAAATGCTTAATAAATATAAATGTCTTAAAAATGTCTTGAAAAATAATAAATGTTTTAATAAATATATAAATGTCTTAATAAATGTGTTGATAATAAATAAATGTCTTGATAAATAAATAAATTTGATAAATAAAAAAATGTCTTATAAATAAATAAATTCTAAATAAATAAAAAATGTCTTAATAAATGTGTTGTAAATAAAAAAATGTCTTAATAAATAAAAAAATGTTTTAAAAAAATAAATAAATAAATGTCTTAAAAAATGTTTTTAAAAAATAAAAAAATTCTTAATAAATAAATAAAGTTTAATAAATTTTTTGATAAATAAATAAATGTCTTAAAAATAAATAAATGTTTAATAAAGGGTTTTGATAAATAAATAAATTTTTTTAAAAATAAAAAATTTTTAATATTAAAAAAAATGTCTTAATAAATTCTTGAAAAAATAAATAAAGTCTCAAAAATGTTTTGATAAATAAATAAATGTCTTAATAAATAAAAAAAAATGTCTTAAAAAATAAATAAATGTCTTAATAAATAAATAAATTTTTTAATAAAAAATAAAGTCTTAATAAATGTCTTGAAAATAAAAAAAAGTTCAAAAAAATGTGTTATAAATAAATAAATGTCTTAAAAAATAAATAAATTCTTAATAAATAAATAAATGTCTTAAAAATAAATAAATGTTTTAATAAAAAAATAAATTCTCAAAAAAGTCTTGAAAAAATAAATAAAGTCTTAATAAATAAATAAAGTCTAAAAATAAATAAATTTTTTAATAAACAAAAAATGTTTTAATAAATGTTTTGATAAATAATAAATGTCTTAATAACAAATAAAGTCTTAAAAAAAAAGTTTTTGAAAAATAAATAAAGTCTTAATAAATAAAATAAATTTTTAATAAATGTCTTGAAAAATAAATAAAGGGCTTAATAAATAAAAAAATGTCTTAAAAAGTTTTGATAAAAAAAATAAAGTCAATAAATAAAAAAATGTTTTAAAAATATAAATAAATGTTTAAATAAAGTTTTGATAAAAAAAAAATGTTTTTATAAATGTTTTTTAAAAATAAAAAGGCTTGATAAAAAAAAAAGTTTAATAAATAAAAAATGTTTTTAATAAATAAATCAATGATTTGTAAGATACAGAGCGGGCACAGCGAGGAGTCTACAGCAGACACCCTAAGCACCCCAGAATACAAAAAACAAAAAAAAATTAAAAAGCTCCCACCAAAATTTGGCAAAAAAGCTAAGGACTTTATTCCCGTTTTAAAGTTTTTTGGGCCGACTGACAGGATGAGGAGGAGGAAAAGAAGGTTGGGGAGGGGGAAGGGGTAGAGAGGGATCGGGGGGGTAGAGCCTCCTCAACCACCTCAACTCCCCCCAACCCCTCCCGGCCAACCTTTACCTTCTTAAAACCCCCACTTCAAAACAAACAGAAATTAAAAAAAAAAAAATTTTGGGAGAAAATAAATGAGATAAAATTCAAAAATTTCCCAAAAAAACTTGGGAAAATTTTCCCAACCAATTAATCACCAGATATACCAAAAATGTTCTCACATTTCATACATAAAAACCCAACGGTTTACGGTTTAAATTTCCCAACCTCGGCATCCCAAGATCGGCAACACCAAAAATCGGCTATGGTTTCCCGGTTTTCCAAAACACGGCGGGAAAACCCAAAAACCCGGGGGGTTTTCCGGGCGCCCCCTGGGGGCCCCACCAGCCGCTGGGGGCCCCCAACTAGGCCGTGGGGCCACCCCCTAGGCCGCTGGGTTTCTCCCCCGATTGTTTTTTTGTTATTGTTCAGTGGTGTGTGCTGTAGAGTTTTTGGTACATGTTATTTTGTTCTTTTACAGGTCTGTTATTGGTATTATGGCTCCCCAAAGTCCAGGAATTTTGTTCATGTGATTTTCAGCTTTTTTTTTCCCCTTTAAAATTCTCGTTCTAAAAATCGGAAATTTCCCTTTCTCGGGTCGGCGCTGGTCCGAGGTTTCCGATTTTTGGGGAAATTCAACCGTAGGAAGTACTCCTGAACGGGTTCAAATAGGGTTTATGGGTGAACAGAGTTATTACTGTTTTCTATTGTACACCCAGGAAAAAATGAAGTTTTTGAGTCTCAAACCGTGTCACTCTGGTCCATACTGGGGAGAATTGGCTCCCCCAGGCTCTCACTGGCTATAACATACATAATTCAAAGAAAAGCAGAAATAAAAAGATTCAAATTTAAACAAATTATATAATTATATACTCAAACTCAAGCTGGCTAATAAATAGCCCCCGCCTAGGCTGAGTTTTTTAAAAAAAGAAAAAAAACGGCTGGGCACTGATCCCTCTTGTTCAGCTGTCCTGGTAGAATTTGGCCCTGAGGCTTCCCCTGGTTAGCACACAAAAACCAGGTGTGTGGAGGGGAGACAGTGAACAAGAGGATCAAGGGGACACACCGTTTTTTTTTTTTTTAAAAAAAATCAGCCTAGGGGAGGCTATTTTTAAACCAAAAAGTTTGAGTATATAATTATAAATTTGCTTAACTTGAATCATTATTTCTGCTTTTCTATTGAAATTTTACTTTTAAAAACCAAAACTTCAATTCTAAAATTCAGACACAAGCAAACAAAAAGGGGGCCTGGACCTAAAAACAAGAGTCAGTAGCAGGGAGGATGAGGGGGAACTGCTCATACTACAGCAGGGGAAAGGGACGTGCAAATACGTACCAAACCATGGGAATACTTAAATGTCTCGCCTCAAGTAAAAAGCAGAAGCTTTAAAATTTTTAACCAAAAATAGGGGTCTTTATGCAAAAAATTAGGGCAAACAGCTCTCCACCAAAAGGGTTTTAATTTAGGCATGATACGAGCCCTCATCACAAGTTAGGGGAGTGCAACGAGCAGAGTCAGAAAAAAATAAAAAAGTTTTAAAATTTTGAAATTGGGTTTTTTTTTTACTTCCCCCTTTCCTCTTTTGCATGGTGGCAGTCTGAGGATCCGCAGCAAAAAAAGGCCTTTAGTTGTGATCAGGGTTGGCATGATTAAAAAAAATTAAAAATCAAATGATTATAATCAATTATAATCACAGAAAAAAATCACTGATTATAATTAAATCAATTTTTATTTTGAAAACAAAAAATGATTTTTAAAATAATATGATAATAATGATAATATAATAATATCTTCAAATTATATAATTAAATAAAATATAAAAAAATAATATATTAATAATATTGCTAGCCCACTACTACCTATCTCCATTACCCAAAAACTTAGACCTAAACAGTCCAGCAACGGGGGTTTCAGTACTTATTCCCGGTATTAGATAGGACGTGTACAACCTTCCGGCATCTCACTCATGGGGGTTTCACCTTTATATGTAATGTTTTAATACACTTCTTTTTTCATTAAACTATACATATCTCTTGGAAAAAAAAATTGACCCAGTTGCATTTTGGTCATTACCTCACTAAATAAGTGTATTGAAAAACTTGTTCTGGGTTAACTTATACAGTAATTGTTAATTCTAACATAAGTTTAGGTCCTCTCTAGAGTTAGTGCATGCTAGCAGAGGGATAGATCGCACCCCAAGGGGAATCCCCGGGGTAAATAGGCAACCTTATCCCCATCTTTTACACATCCCGGTGTAATTAATACATATTTTTACCGGGTAAAACTTAATTAACCACTGTACACAATTTGAAAGAATTACACATGGAGAAAAAACTCTGGCAGTCCCGTGCCTCACCCCCGATGGTATTAAAAAACCCTACTGCGGTTGTTTATCCTTCATTTTTTAAGATTCCACCATTCGTCTTTATTATTTTTCTCAATATCTTGCATTTGCAGTCAATGAAATTCTAAATTTAATGGTTTCTCCCTTCTTCCCCATTTTTTATCTGGCATAAATTTTTTTTTTTTTTTTTTTTTCCAATGTGCCTATAGCGCCGTAGGCGGGGGTGCCCCAGGGGTTGGATGGTAGGGCCCTTTAGGTTCACTGAAGGCGTGAGGTTGCCCCTCACCCGCCGGAGGAGCAGGCAGGGTTTTTTATAGTGAGCCTGATTTGACTCACCCGCCCCCCCTTGCCCATCTCAAAGGTAGAGGTTAATGGGCAGGGCATGTGGGTGTTTTTAGGCCATCGACGGGGGCAGAAAGATTTTGGTTTTCGGGCGGGGGCGAATCGGGGGCACCCCAAAACGCCACTCGGGACGCTAACCCCCGCTACCCCTCCCCCTTTCCTCTCCCCTCCCATCTGCTCTTTCCGTCCTTTGGCGCTTTTCCCGGGTTGATAAGAAAACATTTTATTAACTTAATGGTTGACCAAATGTTTTCTGCACTTTTAAAACATAAGTGTTACTCAGGCGCGCTGTGGGGGGGAGCCCCGTGTGAGGGACAGGACTCGGGTGTTTAAACAGTGGGCCCGCTATGGCGAGCCCGTGTGTGGGGTGTGTCCCAAGGCGGGCCCCCTGATGAGGGGTTTTCCTTATGTACAGGGGCGTGCTATGGGAACAATAACAATAAAGTTTTGGCTATTAGGATTTCCCTCACTCTTTCCCTTCTCTCCCGGGCCCCGAACCCTTAGAGTGTGATCCAGCGGGGGGGGGGATCGCCCCCCCCCCTTGTCTTAAAAATTTTAAAGGGGTTTTGGAAAAAAAATTTGTTTTAAAAAAAATAAAAATTTAATTTTAAATAATTTCCATGTGCCTTTTCCCCCGAAGGCCACAAGGAAAGTTTTTTTTAAAAAAAATAACCAAATTTTTAAAAATTTTTAAAAAAAAAAAAAAAAAAGGGCGCCTAATGCCTAAAAAAAGGGGGGTTTTTAAAAAAAAAAAATTTAAAAAAAATTTTTTGCCCCCCAACCGAAGAATTCTAAAAAAAAAAGGGGACCGAGGATTTTGGACTGAGTTTTGGGTTGGGCATCAGTCCTTGACTTATTTTCTAAAACTTACTTTTTCTTAAGGTCTGAACTGTCGCCTTCTTCACAGTACATCAATTTCAAAGGGCCTGGTGGATGTCTCGGCCTGCAAGTAAAGGTGCCCCCACCAGTGCATCCAAGGTGATCCTTGAAGCATGGATCGGACCAGGGCAAATTGTACTATCTGAAAGGAGCCTATTTTAGTCAATCATATCTTTAAAATAAATTAAGGGACCCCCCGCCCTAAATCTTGTTTTCCGAGGATCTTGCTGTAAATTTTACGAGTTATTAAGGGCTAAGCATGGGGGGCTTCAAAAAATTTAAATTTTATTTTGATCTGGCCAAAAAAATTTTTGCAAAATAAAAAAAAAATAAAAAAAAGAGGAAAATTAGGCTGATTTGAATTTTTTTTGACTGTAGGATTATTGGGGATTTCTTTATTTATAACCATAACTCTTTACTTTTGCACCAAAGTTAAAGGTGGGTTTTTTTTTTTTCTTTATCACCAAGAAATAAAATTTTGGAAAATTTTGAAAAAAAATTCCCCCAAAAATGGTTTGCAAACAGTGCCTCCACCCCAAAAAAAACACTCCCCCATGGTTTCCTTTTTTGTTATCCCGCTATCCATGATGCCTAAAAGGTCGATGGGAAAAAACTGATGAAGGGAGCAGATTGATAAGATAATTTTAATTTTTCAGAAAACGAGCCCTAACTTTTTTTTTTTTTGTTTGACTAAGTGTTAGGTCGAAAACCCCTGAAGGGTTTTGTCATTGGTTCCTTTTACTTTGAGGCTAAAAAAGCATAAATTTGTATTTTATCGTCAAAAACAATAAAAACAAAAGAGGCGCGGCCTCGCGGGGGGGGGGGGGGTTTTAAACCCCTTAAATATGTTTTATGGGACAAACTATATACGGGAAAAATCCCTTTTACCGGATATATCCGGATTTCCCGGGTACCCCGGTTTAAGGGAAAAAGTCCGGTTAATGGGTAAGTATACATACGAAAGATGCATTTACTAAAAATAAACATAATGTATGATTTTTTGTATTGTATGACACCACACACACACATACCACCCAACACAAACCACCCACACATACCCCCCAACACACACACACACACATACCACCCAACAACAACACCCCCATACCCCCCCAACACCCCACAAACCACCCAACACACACACACACACATCCCACCCAAACACCACCCAAATACCCCCCAACACACACACACACACCCCACCCAACACACACACCCACACACCCCACCCAACACAACACCCACACATACCACCCAAACACCACCCCAATACCCCCCAAACCAACCACACACCACACATACCCCCCAACCCCAAAAAACCACATACCCCCCAAAACACACAACACACACATCCCACCCAACACACACACCCAACATACACCGTGAAAGTTTGATTTTTACGGGGTTTTTTAAGTACTTAGATTTCCTTTAAACCTCTCAATAATTAAATCCCCTTGGGGTTTTTTGTTTGACTCATATGAACTATCAGCCCAGGACTACATACAGGGAAACAAAAAACACTTGGTAAAACCTTATCTAGTTTATTACAAGATCTACAATAAAAAAATAGCACCCCCAAACACAAGTTATCCATCAATCACGCCCTAAATATTTTCCCCTAATATGCCTATGATACCCCTACCGCTTCTGGATCGGGTGGGGAATAGATAAAAGGGGGTTGGGGATTAGATTATAAAAACCGTAGCCTCAAGCCTGTGGTCCTGTCGGCACACAGTGGTCGACTTCCTGTCTAGCGACTCGCTCCTTCCCCCAGCTTGCGTTGCCTCTACCAAGCCCCTTCTCCTCGCGGTATGACTTGCCCTCGTTGTTAGCGGGGAACAAGCTCCAGACACGGGGGAACTGGAAGGAGGTGGCGGGGAGGCCCAGAGACGTCTGGGTGGGGGAGGTGTAGTCGGGGCCCGGGGAACTTAAAGAGTGAGCGCCCCAGGCCGACCGGATCCCAAAATGGCGGCTGGGGCGCGTTGCCATTCGGCTCATCAAACATATTTTTATCCCCCTTTTTCTTTTTAGCATGCCTGAATCCTATCAGCCCCCACATAAAATTACTTCGGGTGTCTCGCTAGCGCCCCTGTACTCGTGGGGAGGCAACTATGAGCCAAAAAAACCCCCCCCAAGAGGAACCCTTTTCCCGCACCAGAAAACTTTAACGGCATCCGCCAGCGGGGACAACGGGCCGGCGCCAAGCGCAAATATGGGGATGAATGCATAAAAAGTTACCCATTACCCCACCAAACAAACCCCACACATACCACCCAAACACAACACACCATACCACCCAACACACACACCCAACATCCCCACCCAACACCACACAACACAACCCCCAACACACACACCCACACTCCCACCCAAACAACACACAACAACCACCAACACACACCACACACTACCCCCCAACACACACACACACAAAACCCACCCAACACACACACCCACACATCCCACCAACACACACACACACACATACCCCCACATACCACACATAAGGGTGGTAGTGGGGGGGGGTGTGTTGGGGGTATGGTGGGGTGTTTGGGTGTAGGGGGATGACTCAAAAACCCACTCCGGTCGTGGGTACCCTGACCTTGCCCACGGACTGAAAAAACATGAATTACATAGGCATGGCGCATTAGGGCGGGAATAAACAGTGGCGATAGGGGCGCTCACGTCTACGGCGCAAAATTAAAATTTAAAAATTTTTCTTTATTTTTTTATTTTTTAAATACTATTTATTACCTCCCACAAATTCCCGGTTTTTGGGTTTATTGGTGTTGGGTACCGGAAAAAAAAAGGATTTTCCGTATCAGTGTGTTTGCCCAAGGAAGCTCCATTAATGACTTAAAGGTTTTTCGAATTTTTCATGAATTTTTTATATATTCGGGGTGGCCGGTCCCCTAAGCACCTGCAAAAAGACACATTATTTTTTGCCCTATATTTTAGTAATTTTTTCTTTACTTTTCCAAGTTTTTTCAGGGGAACTTTCATTTTTTTGGGGAAAAAGGAGTTCAGATTTTGTCTGAACCCCTTGAAAGGGGGGTAGATGACTGCGGGGTTTCTTTAAGACCCCATCATATATGAGGGGGAAATCAAAGATATTGTGATAACTGGGGAAAAGGGGGTGGAAGAGGGTATAGATAAAATAAAAAATTTTAAATCGCCGGACCAGATGAAGTGTATCCCAGGGTTTTAAAAGGAATGCAAGGGGGTTTGTTAGGAGTCGTTAGTGACATTTTTAGGGAAATGGTTTGAGATAGGCGATGTGCATTTTGTGGGGGAAAAGGGAAAATGTTGTTCCCTATTTGAAGGGAGACAGGGGCTAAAGTCAAATTATCGCCCCTAAGTCAAAACGCAGTGGTGGGAAAATTATTGGAACTATTATTGAAAAAAAATTAGAGGCCTTAGATAACATGTTTTCAAGATTCACAACAGGAGTCACCAAGGGGTAGGTCATGTTCACCAATTTATTGAGTTTTTATGGGAAAAAGTTTATGAGACGGCAGATAATGATAAGGATATGATATACAAAAAGAACCTCTTTTAACCGGGGCATTTAAAACAACGGCACCCTCAAAACAACGGACTAATCGCCCCAGGCTTTAATTAAGTATAAGTTTTAAAAACTGAGAAAATCGGCAAAAATTTTAGGGGAAAGGGGTTTTGTGGTCTACAAGACCCCTTTTCCCCTCCTCCCCCGCCATCCACGATCCTCTAGTCCTCGCCCCCCACCATCCAGGGGGCCCCTTCACCTTCCAACGAGGGGTGGGAGATCCCTTCCGTCGTTCCTCCCACGCTGGTACCCAGGCAACAAGGTGGGGATTCGCTCCCGGGTGGCCTTAAAGATGTAAAAACAACCCCCTCCCTCTGCCGCTCTCCGCGGCCCCAAAACGCTGACCCCCCCGGGTCTGCCGCTCCCCCTGAAAAACACACTGGTGATGCCCTCCGATACCTCCATGGGAAAATACCGCATGATTCCTCCCAGCCGGGGATCAAAAAAGTCCTGGCCGGATGCCTCTCCCCGCTCCGCCTGGGGACACGACCTCACAGCTCACCTGCATGCTCCGTCTGTCCTGACCCCACCCCCTTGGTGCATGAATTTTCCCGGAGACTATTGAAACACTTTCTGCTGCAGTGTCCGCGCTTCCATCACACCTGTGTGCTAATCTCAACCCTGCCCTGAACGTCACCCCCTGTGCCCGCCCCCCCTGCTGGCGGGGCTGGGTTCCCCCTTCGGCAACACGCCTCATCCCCCTCACCGTGCCTTCTGGGAAGACAGGTAAAACTACCGGCCTGTGATAGCATCATAGGACATCACCAGGGTCATAGTTTTCCCGAGGGATCCTGCAGCCCTAAAACAACAACAACAACAACCCTCCAGAAAAACAGATTTATTGGGATTTTGGGGATCCATAAGGAACTCTCAAAACAACGGCAAAATGATTTATCCGGATGCGCTCCCCCCGAGGGTGCCGGAAAAAACGAGGTTCTCCTTATATATGGATTTTAGTAAGGCTTTGAAAAAGTACCACCCGAGGACTTTTAAAAAAGGGTTTAAAGGGCAGGGAATAATGGGGGGGTTCTTCATTGGATCAGAGCTTGGCTAAAAATAGGCAACAAAGGGTTAAAATTTAAGGGTTTTAAAATCTGAAGGGGACTGGTGCAAGTGGATTTCCCAAAAGGGGGTCTTTTTTGGGCCCATACTATTTTTGATTTACATAAACGACTTGGTTGTGGGATTAGCAGTGATATCAGAAGTTTGCTGATGTACTAAGTTGGTAGGATTTTTGGATCACGTTGATGAAATTTTACGAGGGAGACTTAGAAAACTTAACGACTGGGCGGGGTGGCAGATGGAATTAATATTAATAAATGCAGCGTTATGAATGTGGTAAAAAAAACCCTGGAATAGAACACATAAGCAATGTCTGTATGCTAAAAAGATCAGAAGGTAAAAAAAAAGATCTTGGAGTGGGGGTGAGCCCAGACCTCTGACCTAGGAAAAAATTATTGAGGCCCAGAAATAGAGCTAATAAGATTAGGTTTCATAACCAGAAGTTTAAAAGTAGAAGTGCGGAAGTTATTCAAAAGTTTTTATCTGGCCCTAGTCAGGCTCCCTGGGGATATGCGGTTCAGTTTGGTCATCACCATATTAAGGATGGAAGGGTTTTGTTAAAAAAAGTGCAGAAAAGGGATGCCCAAAAGATAAAAGGGATGCGTAATTTTAGTTATGAGAGGAGATGAAGTTTTTTAAAAATTTACATTTTCATGGGGAGAGACGCAGAGAAAAGGGGCAATTGATAGAAGTTTTTAAGTGGATAAAGGGATTTAATAAAGGAGGGGTAGGAAAAGTCTTACGGCTTTTCCCAGGGTAGAACAAAAAGAAAACGGATCAAGTGGAAAAGCGTAGATTTAGAAAGGAAATGGGGAAAAAAACGGGTTTCACAAATAGGGTGGTGAATGAAGGAATGTCTCAGAGACAGGTATTAGTGCGGAGTCATTAGGGAGCTTTAAAGAGGAGTGGTTTTGGGTTTATGGATGGGGATGAAAAGGGGAGTGGGGTAGTGTTGGGAAACGGAAAACTACCGTGTAGGCCTCGCGGCCTCTTGTAGTTTCTTATTTTCTTCTTTTATTTTTAAGGGAAAATGCATGTCTTTCTTACAAAAAAAAAAGTGAACCATAAAAAATCAATAAGGAGTTTTGAAAAAAAAACAAAAAATATATAAAGTATTTAAAAATAAAGTGCCACTACGGGGGGTTTTGGGTAAAGGGAAGGGGACTACTCTAACTCAAAAATTTAAAAAAAAAAAGAAAATCCCTAACAACATGCTGAAGGCAGAGAACTAGCCTTGAAGGAGTCCATCCCTTATTAGACTGACGAAATAAAACCTGGAATTACAGAATTGGTCATGAAAGTTGCAACTTGTCACCTTACTGTCCTCAGACCTCAATTTTTTTCTTCAAATCTTGATGCTTTTATTAGGTTAGTGGGGAAACTAATTTTAGTCACTCCGCATTTCAGCAGCACATATATTTTTAAAGAGGTTTTTCTACCTATGTAAGATTTTGTGGAAAACATTATGAGGTGGTGGCTCTTCGGTAGCAGTAGGGATGCAAATGCATTGCCTTACAGCAGCCAGGACACCTAATACTATTTTCCTGGAATGGGATTTTTTTTCTTCTTAAGAGCAAATCCTGGATCCATACCTAGTCACAACTTATGTAAAAACATGTGTGAATCAATCAACTACAAGGAATTTGTTATAGAAAAAAACCCCAGCATGATCGTACTGTACAAGCATTCACCCACAGGTGATGCACATGAGCATGCCTAAGGAAAATTATAGGTGATGCACTGGCGGGCAGAGGATTCCAGCCTCAAATAAAAAAAAAGTAGCGAAAGGGAATTTTTTGAGAAAGGGTTATCAAATTATCTAGCTTTTTCCCTAACATTTTCCTAGCTAGCATGCACTTAACCGATACGTTACGCGTGTTTTACAACGATACGCCCCAGCAGCTTACTTTTATATGAATTCCGTGGAGTACCGTTTGCTACCCAACCCCCCAGCCCCGGGAGGGTTTGGAAAGGGGAAAAAGGGTTTTCCCATGAAAATAAGCTAAGAAAATAAGAAAATAAGACCTCTGTCCTAGGAAACAATGTATTGAGGCTAGAAATAGAGCTAATAGAGTGTTAGGATTCATTACCAGAAGTGTTACAAGTAGAACAAGTTATTATAAAGCTTTATTTGGCTCTAGTCAGACTCCCCTGTCTATGAGTCAGTTTTGGTCCCATATTACAGGAGGATAACCCTTGTTAGAATCAAGGAAAAGGATGACCAAATTATTCAAGGGATGCGTAATTTTATTTATGAGAGGAGATTGAAGCTATTAAATTACATCACTCGAGAGTGCAGAGTAAGGGGCGACTGATAGAAGTTTTTAAGTGGAAAAAGGGGATTTAATAAAGGGGGGTGGGAAAAAGTTTTTTGGCATTAAAACCGGGGTAGAACAAAAGTCCGGATTCAAGTGGAAAAGGTAATTTAGAAAAAGAAATAGGGAAAAACTGGTTTCACAAATAGGGTGGGAATGAGTGGAATGGTCTCAGTAGACAGGAGTTAGTGAGAGTATTAGAGAGCTTTAAAGGGAGGTAGAAAAATCAGGATGGGGAGAAGGTGGATGTAGGTAGTGTTGGGGGGACTACCACGTGGGTCTCAACCCTCTTGTAGCCCCCTTTTTTCTTATGTTCTTATAAAACCCCAGCATTTCAAAAAAGCACAATTGCAGGGGGGAGAGTTAGTTGTCTTGTGGTTTTCCTCTATAACATCGCCCCCCTGGTTAAAAGCTCTCTTCCAAGCATGAGACTCTTACACAATGAAAATTCCCCTTTCCTCCAAGACAAGAAACCCTTGAAATGCATAATGTGCATTAGTGTGTGGGAGTGTGTGCAATGATGAAGTTTGCCGTAGCTGTGAAGTGAACTAAAGGTGCTGGCGTCTCCGAGCCCACGCAAGCTCAAAAAAAAAAAATCATTTGGCTCCAAGACAGCGGGGGGTTAATGTAAAACCCCGTATGTGTGGAGGTGTACAGTGATGTTGGAAGCCTACACGTGCACCAGATTCTTCTTGAAAATGTGTGTTTGTTTTTATTTTCATTGAATGTTATCGTGTTGGGGTTTTTACGGTCCTTTCCCCCCACAGTCCCGAAGTTTTTTCCCCCCAAATCTAGATTTGTTGGGACCACACAAAAGTGGTTCCCCCTTTCAAGTACTTTAAATACACAAATCACGTTACTGGTCCAATAAGATATGAACAAGCTGTCAAAAGTTGGAATGAGAATCCTCCCCCTCATGATTCACCTAAAGACTGAAAAATTTTTACTTTTGGTCTTTTTTAAAGTCCTGTTGGATTTAACCTAACACCATAACCTTACCAAAAACCCCCTAGCGAGCCCTAAGGGGGGGGAGAGGACTAGTTTTTACAGGTTGGGTTTAGGCTGTAATTATTTTGGGGAGGGCCCCCGGGGTTTTTAATGGGTTAGGTTAGTGAGGTTAGTTTAGTATTAACCATATAATTTTTTTGATTGGTCAATTATTTTTTATTTTTTTTTACAATTTTTGAAAGTTTAAATGCCCCCGCTATGGGGATTTAATTTTTCCGGCTGAAAAAAATTCCCCATTGGAAAGCCCAAAAGGTAGGGTGTTTCCCCTAGACCATAGAACTCAAATTTTTTTTATATTAAAAAAAAATTTTTAATATTTTCCCGGCGGACTTCCCCCTTAAACCCAAAATATATTAGGTTATTTTATATAAACCTCCCAAAGAGGAAATAACTGAGCAGTGAATTAAGGGGGAAAAAAGCACAAGTCCATACATAATAACATAAGAAAAATTAGAAAAAAAAAGGGGGAAACTACAAGAGGGGAGACCTTTCACTGGTAGATCCTATATATCAAAACTGAATTTGGCATAACTATGGTCAGAAAAGCAAAACTTCCTACGCTTTAAAGCTGATTCCTCCTTTTCAAGACTTCAACATTGCTTTCATACAGCTAAGTCTTAGTGGTTTGCAGAATACTTAAGGCAGTGCTTAGGTGCATTTTGAAATTTTCAAAAAAGGATAAATGAAAGGGGATAAACACTAAGTGATAGGAGACTTTAAGGTTAAAAATGTATTTTCCTGTTACTGAATCCCTTTTGGGAAGGTGACCCACACAGTCATTTATGGGAGCCACAGTTTTGCAAATGGTCTTTTCTCCGGAATGATCAAAATCAAACTTTAAAAAAATGAAAACAAAAAAGTAATTAACAAAAAAAATTTGTATGGTGGTAAGTGTTTAAGGGCATGTATTTAAATACAAAATAAAGACAGTGACATTTACAAGGTCAAAAACCCCCAAATTGTCAGCCCCGATGATTATAATCCCGTTAACTAAGAGAGTGGGGTTTCCCGTATGTCTAGGTGGGTGAACCCTCAAGCACCCTCCCCTCCCCCCCCCCCGACATCTACCTAGGATAGGAGGGAAGCCCGGATTAAAAAACAAGCAAAATAACACGTGGTTTGGGGGCAATGGGAAAAGGGGTCCTAAGAGTTTCTTTTTCGAAGTGCTGGATAAAAAAAGGCCCTTTCTGTAGAAAAAAAATTGCTTCTATTCAAAAGTGTTTGGTACAATTTTGAAGATAAGTTTTGGGAAAGATGAGTTCAAAACACTTCGAGTAGCTTGTAAAATATATTTTTCAATTAAAAATATCTATTTGTAAAATCCTCCTTGGCATCAAAAAGCCTAAAGGGGGGTTATGTAGTCCACTAGAGCCCCGGGCCATTGTTCCAGGGTATTTTCCCGGGGGTTTAGGAATGAATGGAATATATATGAATAAGCAGTTGGAGTTAAGAAACATTTGAATGAAAAAAAGGAAAACTATGTATATTACAAAAAAAAAAACATGAAAAAAAATTGTTGTTTTTTTTTTACTATCTTAAACTCTTATAGAGTGTCGGGATCCCGGGGGCTATGTACAGGGCAACAAGGCTTTATGCTAAGTCACAGCGGCACCTTTTTTTAAGCGCGGACTTAGGAAAGGTTTGATCCGCTCGCCGTAGCGAATGGAGTCCGTTTTAAATCCGAAAAACCGTTAATGAGGTCCCCCCATATCGGGGTCAATGTATTACATTGGTGAAAAAATACATGTTTGGGATTAATAGCAATGAGTCGCCCAAAACGAACAGATCCATTCCCGGGGGCCCGTTGGTTTGTGCTTGTTTTTTTATGGAGTAACGACATGCATATTTTGGTGAAATAGCAGGTGGCCAGCATATAGTGTTGGCCCTTGTTGTCATGGGAATACAAAGGCAAAAGGGGGAAAAAATCAATACAACTTTCCTTATTGGAATTTCTGCGACGGAGCCTTCACTTCAGCACCTCAGATTGGGGTATCCCTCGGCCACCCCTTCCCCAAACCTGCAACATAAAAGAAAATAAAAATGGCATAGAAAAATGTCATCACCCATTTCAAGCAAATCCCTATAGCGGGTCCAAAAATGTCATAGGAAGAAAAAAATAAAAATAATGATATCAAAAATAGTATAATAATAAAATAATAAAAATTAATAATAATAAAAAATAATAAAATAATAATAATTAATAAAAAAAACAATGATTAATATAAATGCCCCAACCTTTAATAATGCACTACAACCCTTCAGACACAAGGTCATCTGATGGAAATAAATAAAACCTACATATGCATGGGAGTGCTCTATGCAATGATTTAGTTTTGACAACTGAGACAAGGAGGGGAGGGAAAGGGGATTCAGAGATTGGAAGCAAGCAATGGAGTGAAGAGCTCGAAAGTGACTATGCCCAAAACGAAAAATGATGGAACAGGCAAGAAAATGAGCAAAAATCAAAAAAAAACCTATTAGATTAAAAGGGCCCGGCCCGAAAAATCAAAAACTACCAAAAAAAATAATATATATATTATATATATATATATATATATATATATATATATATATATATAATATATATATATATATATATATATATTATATATTATATATATATATATATATATTTTATATATATAATAATATATATAATATATAATAGAAGAATAGAGTACTCCTAATCCATACCGCAAACTTTCCCGGGAAAACCTTCCATTTAATTTTGCTCTGTTTTTTTGCCGTTACCATCAGCTTTGTCTTGGGCTATTCACCTTCAGACCTTTCACCCATTGCTTGCTTCCATCCAAATTTCCAAAACTCCCCCCTTGTTCAGCTGTATAACTAAACCTCTGCATATAGCAGCTCCCATGGATCACCTGTTCTCATTCCTTTGTGGGCCCTTCCATCATACCACAAACGGAAGGAGGGACTGGCCTTTATGACCCCCACCCTATTTAAAAACAACGATTTTCCCAGCTACTCTCACCCCTTTATCTGACCCCCATACAGTGCCATTTCCCAACCTTTCAAGCCCCTTTCCCCTACTTTTGTCTTGTAAGCCCATTAATGTTCTTCTTTTAATCCTGTCAATGTTTTCCCGATCCACAAACCCCATGATAAGCCTTTTCTTCTTCTCCTTATTTCTCTTGCATATGTCTTGGGAGAAGATTGATCAGTAGTTGATTTCCAGCCAGAAGGCCCAAAATGGGCACCACGATCTTGATGATTCTCTTAAGCCGTTTAAACTATCCCAAAAATCCCCTTCCAAATTTCAAAAACCATGTTCTAACAGCCTCAAGCCCCCTGTACCACCCCCATGCAGTGCATTTTTTTCCCTTTTTAAAAGTGTAAGGTAAAAAAAACATCCCCCTTTTTTCTGGACTTTCTCCTCCCTTTTAAACGTTCAAAAATCTTAGTTAGTTTTTTGAACCCGTCCTTCCCGCAAGTGTAGCTAGCATGCGACACCCCTTGAGGGGGTGCATTTTCACTGTCATCCCCTTCAAGCTCTTTTACCCTTTTTCATTATATTTTTCCCCTTTGGGCTCCACCAGGCAACCTCCCGCAGCTCATTTTTTACTTTACATTTAGCAGTCTCTCAAAAATTCTATCCCTCTTTCTCTCACCCCCTCTCCCCCCACCTTATTTTCCCCTGTTTTTCCTTGCCATCCTTTTTCCCCTGTACATCCTTCTCGTCTATTATCTCGCTTCTACCCTGAACATTTTGCCTTTTTTCTGCGGGGTTCAAATTTATATTGGTTTATAAAATGGACTTAATATAACTTAACCCAAAACCCAAAGAGAACAGAATTGTTGCCTCCGTGGGGTAAAGGAGGCCCAAATACAAATCTGTGAGGCCTGGTTCGAATCCCGGCCGGGGAAGTTGCGGCCAGCCACCCAGGTTCATCATCCCTTTCAGGGTTTATAAATGGGTATTAGGGAAACCTGGGAAGGTAAAAAGGGTAAACCCGATGTACAGTAACCCTGTGTCCCAGCCCTAAAAGAGTTTTCACCCACCCCCGGCCAAAAGGTAAGACACAATACACCAAAGGCCAACCAAAACAGCACCAGAAAAAAAAGTTTCCACCAAAGTTTTTTCACACAAGGATTTTGAGGCCCCAGGAGGGATTATTGCACTAATTTGATATTTAATGGGCCAAACGAGGCCGTGCCCCCCCCCCCATACGTATACATCACTGTTCGGGAAAGGGGAGAGGCCCGGGACCACACGCATTTATATAGGCGGCCTGATTCAACTGGCGGCCCGAACAACTGGCGGCCCGAATCCACTGTATCCCCTCCCAATACCTTTCAAACATTCTCCGATCCACTTGTCATAGCTTTTTCAAAATTTTAGAAAGGTAGATATTTTTTTCTTCCCTCCTTCCCTTTTTTCTCAATCACTCATTTACTACAAACATATTGTCCTCACCTCCGTTTTTCTGAATCCCTTTGCCTACCCTCACCTTTTTTCTTTCCAATTCACCTAGTCTTCATTTAGTACACCCCAAAAATCTTACATACCGTGTCACAACCCCCTATTTGGGTGTAATTTTTATCTCCTTCCTACTCTTTTGGGGTTTTTCCCCTTTTTGGGGCACTCTATGTCATTCAGGGGACCCGGCTGTTTTATCTTGTTTGGGGGGTCACCCCGCAGATGCTGTCGTGAAAACCTTGGGTCCGGCGTTTTCCCCACACGTAATCTTTGGGAGAGAAGCAAAAGGGGGAAAAAACTAGGGGTTTTTTTTCCCCTCCTCTCTCTGCTCACATTCATACGGGGTCCCCCATCACTGGGGGCCCCCCGCCTTCTGTCTCTCCCACGGCCTCCCAAAAATTTTCCAAGAATTCTTTTACACTCTCAATCACACGACTGTCACTTCCCCTCAGCACACAAAACCCGCAGGTATCCCTCTCCTTCCCGTTTTCATTCTCTCGCCCTTCTTCACCCCACCCCTCTACCACTACCTCAACATCTTTGTTCTAGCATTGATACCGTTCACATTTCCCGCATAAGTGTCCACGGTTTTATCCCCTCTGTCACACACATCACACACACCTTTCTGCCATCATTCTTCCATCTGTACATACGACTATTTACCTCCAGCGACTTTGTCCGGCTTGAAGAGTAGGTCCCTCCATAGCCACCATCATAGAAACCTTCATACCGTGGCTGGCTTTTCCTGGTTGTTGTTTTTTTTGGGTTTTTATTTGGGGGGCCCTGCAGGCTTGGGCCACAGCCCTAGTGCCCCCAAGGGCGGAGCAAATGAATCAGCAGGTTAGATCCTGTGCAGTGGCCCGACTTCTGTAGGAAGGGCCCGGTGTGTTGAGGATTTTTAAGGGCCCAAACCAGGGGCTGGGGAGCCCCCCAAGGGTCGGCTGAGTGGTTGCGGAGGAGGAGGGATAATGATTGGAGGAGTGCCGTCGGTGGGAGTGGGGGGAGGGGCATTGCAGGAGGAGGTGTTCAGGGGTGTCCCCGGGTATTTTTGGGGCCCGGGGCAGTGAGGGTAGCTGTCATGCCCCGTTGGTAGGTGGGCGTGAGGGGGGTGGCCAAACCGGAGTCGGGGACTGCGGGGTCCCGGGCACGGTGGGGGAGTGGGTTTTCCCCCATGTGCGTGTGCATGTGATAGTCCCCAAATGAAGGTATGTAAGGGGTCAGTCGTTATTGTCCCAGTGCGGTTGCATGTAGTTTAAAAGGTTTGTCAGTGAATCATCAGGTCTTTTGGGCATGCTATGGGAAGGGGGAGGGGGTGTGCCTCTGTGCGCCCCGGGCCACAGTGTTTCCCCGACACAATGTGGGAGGGAACCCACGAAGGGGATGACAGGCCCGAGGGGATAAGTGAAGCAAAAAGGTGGGGATGTGAAAAACAAAGGGCATGGGGAGTGATAGGGCGGTGACGTCGGAGAAGTTTGGGGGGCTGTGAGGGGGTCAGTGAAAAGGTTACAGACAGGAGGGGGGGCCCGGGGTGGGAATTTATGCCCTCCCGTGGCAAAAAGTTTGGTCAGGAGGAGGAGGGGGGGGCAACCCCAGGGGGGTGGCAAGTACCCGGCCGGGAGAACATGGCCCACCTACAGACGGGGGGGCTGGCAGACGGAGCCGTCGGTGTAAATGTGGAGGGAGTTATTTTAGGGGTGTGTAGGAGGGGAGTAAAAAAAGGTACCTGCCCCTGCACGGACAGGGCCTTGGACCATGGTGAGGGTTTTGAAGGGGAAAAGAAATTAGAGAAGAGAGAGGAAAACCCAAAGGGCCAGGGAGAGGGCTTCCGAGTGCAAAAGGAGGGGGAGTCACCCGGGTAGAAGCAAAGAAGGAGAGGGGGCTTACGAAAAGGGGTGGGGCTTGAACGGGAGGGGGCCCTGAAGTGGTCCCTACCGGGCGGAGGAGGAGGGAGTGGAGGGATGGCAGCTAGGGGAGGAGGGAAAATTTGGTGTAGGTGCGGACAAGGAGGGGGAGCGTCGGTTGTGACAGGGAGGGAGGGAGGATTTTGCCTGAAGGGCTGTACTGGGGGGACTGAAGGCCCCCAAAACTATCGAAGGGCTATTTGGATTTTCATCTAATTTTGGAGGAGGGGAAAGGGAGGCCGCACCAAAAAACCCCAACCCCTAGTTTAAACGGTACGGATGTAAATGCTATAGAAATGAAGGAGGGTATTCCCGCCGCCCCCCCATTTCCCTGCAAGGGGGCTTCATTAGTTAAGCCTCTGAGGACGAGGTCACCAGGTACTGTATGTGGGGGCCCCAGATCCTTTTCCTGTCCATTCACAATGTTTTTTTACCTTTTTTCTAGAACTTGGTTGATAGCCCGCGATTGGTTTTGTTTTTGGTTAATTTCTTTTTTTCCGTGAGGAGCGGACCAACTCGCATGTAGTGCCAGTCATGTTACCTCCCAACTAGTAACACAAAACAATTTTTTTAGCTTTTCCCTTTTATACTTGTTATTGATAAAGAATTTGAACCCCGCATAAATTAGCGCAGACTAGGATAAGATAGGTGGAGTTTTTTGGAAAGATCCAAAACTTTTTGTTGTCCTTTTAAACTTCTGTCAAGTCCAGAAAAATCTCAGAGGTAACCATACTGTGTTCACTTTAGAAATGAAGGACTTTACATGTGCTCAGAGTAGCGGTGGGAGTTTAACGGTTTTATGTGCTCGGTGCCTTTGGGGACCCCGAAAATGTGGGATACCCTTAAAAAATGAAACTTAAGCTGCCAAGGAGTTATTGGGGAGCGCCCCAGGTCAAGGCGTGGTTTGTCTCACGGAAAAGCTGGAGGGAAAACGAGGAGAGTGCTTAGGCTGGTGGGAACCCGGGGCCCCCCCCAGGGCCTGTACGCCGGATAGAACCCTCGAGGAGAGACAAGGGGAGTAGTCAGGAGTCTGTGGGTGGCGAGGGTATTTGAACGCTAATGACCTCCGACCCGACTACCGAGCCCTGAAGAAGCAGCCGTTCAAAGTATCCTTCTCGCTGGCGAGTAATATTTCGAACAGCAGATGGGCGCCTCGTGTCGGACATGGAGGGGCAGATGGCTCGTTGGGTCTGAGTAATTGGGTCAAGTTGTTCCACGGTGACCTCCAACTGAGCAAGCGTCACACCACGGGTTACAGGCAGTGGATGCCGATCACTCCCATGACGAAACCGCACCCTCTCATTGACGAAGTCAGAGAGACTGTTAGCCAGTGAAGGGTGGAAAGGCAGCTGGTGTTTGTAATATCAGTGCACCGGAGCTCCTCAAGCTAGGGGGTGAGGCATGATCCGCGGGTTGCATGCTGTCCTGGATTGCCGTGTGGCAATAGGTACCATTCCTCCTGATGAAAAGGGGTGTCCTGATCGTCCTATCTGGAAGAGAAAGGGGACGTCAGGAGGCAACAATTACGCGGTATTACACTGCTCAGCGTACCAGGCAAGGTGCTTGCCCATCCTATTGATGATACGAATTCGCAGGTAATCCTGGTGAAGCTATCAGAGACCTCAGCAGTCTGGGTTCAAGCTGGGTTCAAGTCAAAAACGGACGATCCTAGCGCTTCGTGTCCTGGTGGACGCCGACGTGAGTTTCGACAGGGGATGCTTGCAGCCTATTGTTGATCGCAAGAAGCGTTTGACTCAGGCATCATTGAGTCACTCTGGGATCTTCTGCGACTTCGAGGATTCTGCAGGACTATTGGTTTGATAACTGGTCTGATTCTGGGACTGAGATTGCTGTGAAGTGTGGGCAGGTGTATCAGATCTTTTACGTGAATACAGGATGTGAGGCAAGGGTGCGTCCCGTGCCCCATGACTTTTCAACGCTTTGATGCTGGGACGGGTATTGGACAAGGTGTAGATCAAATGATTGTGGAGCATCGTCGGCAACACCAAGATCATGATCTTTTTTTGCGACTGATGCAGTAATCTTTGCTGAGTCGCTGGATGGCGCTGGTGATGGCTCTCGAGGCGACTGCACGATGGAGCAAAGCCTTGGGGACTTGAGGTTCTCCTGGCTCAAAACCAACGGTCCAGGGGCTGGGCATTTTGGAACACTACTCAAGACCATCTTGGGGACTAAGACCATCTTAGCGCTAGTGGACATTCGGGAGCAAAGTTCGCTCCGTGCTAAGACCAGGCAGCGAGTGTAAACAAAGGCAGGGTTGGCGGTCGTCTAGCTCCGCAATTGTCTCCGTTCACCATAACAAACAAGGTTATTATTATTGGTCTAATAATATTTAGACTGTATATAGTATGATTAGGCGGGTATACTACACTATGTATATATAATAGGTCGTGGCTATATATAGACTATATATATAGGGGTGGGCTGGGCGGAATGGATAGATTTGCACGACAGAGAAACGGTTAGCAGATTAATTCCGTAAACCTATCAAAACACACCAGGAAAAAAGTGTCGTTATTCAACGATAATATCACATACTGGCTAGGATGTGTGTGTGGAGGATGAAAAAGGGGAGGGCAAGGGAGGGAGAAGAAATAATAGCAAGAAAAACAAAGGAAGAGAGAGAGAAGACTGAGGAGATTGAAGAGATGCACCGCCAGTCTGCTTCCGAACCGAGAGAGGAGAGAGAGAGAGATGAGTGAGAGACCAGAGAGAGAGAGAGAGAAGAGAGAGAGGAGCAGGAGAGAGAGAAGAGGAACGAAGAGAGAGAGATGAGAGAGAGAGAGAGATCCGCCGATTCGAGAGAGAGACGAGACCGAGAGAGAGCCAGACTAGAGTGAGAGAGAGAGAGAGAGAGAGAGAGAGAGAGAGAGAGAGAGAAGAGGAGAGAGAGAGAGAGGAGAGAGAGAGAGAGAGAAGAGAGAGAGAGAGAGAGGACGAGAACAGAGAGAGAGAGAGGAGAGAGAGAGAGAGAGAGACGAGAGAGAGAGAGAGAGAGAGAGAGAGAGAGAGAGAGAGCGAGGGAGAGAGATGAGAGAGAGAGGAGAGAGAGAGAGAGAGAGAGAGAGATAGGAGAGGAGAGAGAGAGGAGGAGAGAGAGAGCAGAGAGAGAGGAGCGAGGAGAGAGAGGAGAGAGAGAGAGAACTAGAGAGGAAGAGAGACCGAGACGGAGAGAGAGAGAGAGAGAGAAGAGAGAGAGAGAGAGATGAGGAGGTAAGACCGTGAGGGAGAGGAGTGAGATCAGAGAGAGAGGAGAGACGAGAGAGAGAGGAGAGAGAGAGAGAGACGAGAGAGAGGAGGACAGGAGAGAGAGAGAGAGAGACACACTCAGCGTGTTACACTGCACACGGTGACTAGCAGAAATACATATCTGGCAACTCAAGGCGAAGGAAGAGGAGGAGAAGAAATAATAGAGAAAAAAAAGGGCGAGGGAGAGAGAGAGAGAGAGAGAGAGAGAGAAGAGAGAGACTGAGAGAGAGAGAAGAGAGACGAGAGAGAGAGAGAGATGAGAGACAGAGAGAGGAAGGAAAGAATCAAGATTTTTTTGGATGAGAGAGAGAGAGAAGAGAGAGAGAGGATGAGAGAGAGAGAGATAGAGAAGGGAAGGGGGAAAGAGAGAGAGAGAGAGAGACGGGAAAGAGATGAGAGATGAGAGAGAAGGGAAAAGAGAGAGAGAAGGGAAAGAGAAGACGAGAGAGAGAGAGAGATGAGCGAGATCGAAGGAGATGGAGAGAGAGAGAGGAGGAGAGAGCCGAGATCGAGAGAGAGAGAGAGAGGAGAGTGGAGAGAGAGATGAGAGAGAGAGAGAGAGAGTGCACGTCACCGCGCCACCCACACACCATCCAGCCGTAATTTGTTACTGCCTCACACCACACCAACCGTGACTCGCAAGGTGCACCTCGTCACACCACCACCCGTGAATGCCACCTCGTCACACCACTACCGTGAACTGCCACCTCGTCACTCCACCACCCGGGACGGCCACCTAGTTCACACCACCACCCTGTGACCTGCCACTCGTCACACCATCACCGTGACTGCCACCTCGTCACCTCCACCCGGGCTGACACCTCGTTCACCCCACCACCCGGACTGCCACCTCGTCACACACCACCGTGACTGCCACCTCGTCACACCACCACCCGTGACTGCCACATCGTCACACCACCCACCCGTGGACTGCCAACTCGTCACCTCACCCGTACTGCCAACCGTCAACCTCCACCCGTGATACCACCTCGTCCACACCTAAACCGTGACTGCCACCTCGTCACCCCACCACCTGTGACTGCCAACTCGTCACACCCACCACCCGGAATGCCCACCTCGTCATCACACCACCCGAGACTGCCACCTCGTTACACCACCACCCGTGACTGCCACCGCGCTCACACCTCCACCCAGTATGTACTGGCACCTCGGTCACACACCACCACCCGTGAACTTGCCACCTCGTCACACACACCGTGCGGCCACCTCGTCACACCTCCACCGTGACTAGGCAAGGAAGTGAGTCACCACAGTCATTGCACAGCCCCACAGGGTTTACCTGGATACGCGCCTGTAATGCGTGTGCGGTTGCGCAAAAAAAACCGCCAACACGGAAAGTCCATTCCCTGTACAACTGCAGTTGACTGCCCCCAAAAATCGTTCCACACCACCTGTGCGGTCAAACACCACGTTGACTGCGGTGAGGTCAGCGCTTTGCGTACGGATGCGGATATCTCTCCCCTGTGTCTACCAGGGAAGCCGTAGCAGTGACCTTCCACAGTGGTGTGTTGCTCAACATTCCTGAATCACCCTACTGTAGATGATTCTGACTCTGACTTCTCTTCCAATTACACGCAGACCTGCTCCAATTAGGCCTAGGGAGCCGTGGAGATAATCCGAGCAGCTAAGAGGGGAACTCGCCAGGAAGAAAAACACTCATCAATTACTCGAGGGCCCACCTCGCATACCCTGGCAGATAAAGAGGGGACAGCTGTTGTACCGTCTGGACTTCATTGAGAACATCTGTGCACAAGATCAAGCATAGGAAGAAAATAGACGTTAAGAGTCAGATCGCTACCACGCTATACCACACAGAATCGACAGGAGTGGAATAGAAACGTAGCAAACTAACTAAGTAACAGCAAAATGGGACTTCAGGCAAGCCTCAACAACTAAGGCTACCACAACACTCGTCGTACTGGCCCCAATCAGCACCGCTCGACCTACTGGCTACTTACACGTCTGCTGCTACCCAGGCTGCTCTAACTTGGTTTCTACGACTACTAGTTCCGGCCACTGGCAATCCAGTCTACCAGAGACCCCCGGCTACTACACCAGCTACTCCCCCAGCCTCCATCCCACCGCTTGCTCGGTGTGTCCAGGCCTGCTGTGCCAGCACCCAGGCTACTCCATTAGAAAACACGTGGCAACACGACCAACAATCAAAGAAATAGAGGGCCAAAATACAAAACTATCCTTCAGGTAACTCTGCCCCATCTCGGCCCCACATACCATAACCAGGGATAGAGCCTTCTGCAACACTGCAGGCGCACAGGGCACTCTGAAATTACAACTGCCTAAGGAAAATTAAGTGCAGCTATGTCAACGTACAGGAAATCATTCTGTTCAAGAGTGTCATACTCGCATCACGAGGAGAGACAAGGATAGGTTTTGACAAGCTCTCAACCGATAGGCACAGAATAACGCCCTCCGTGTTCCAGGACACTCAGCGCTTTCTCACTCTGCTTTATCCTACTCCTGTCTCTCAGTAATCCCAGCCTATCACCAACAACTGGGCTTCAGCTTCAGCATCAAGACAACAGACCCAACACACCACAAACCATACCGCTTCATCCTGACCCTGCCCAATCAAAAAACACTCACCAGCCGCCGACCCATAGTCAACGGCTGGAAACTATGGTCGCCAGTAAGTCCCACGATCACATCACCATCATATCTGCAATGTCAGAGGTCTCCAACCAACATCGGGACCTGATTAACACTCACGTGATCCCCACAACCGGACATCGTTGCGGCAAGTAGAGACCTTCCTCAACAGTCAATCCCAGACAACTTTGGAAATATAAAATGGTATAGAGGTGACATCGACGCGAAGGACACCGGGACCTTGGTGGTATCGCCTGTCTCTTTCACAAGAGTCGTCGCGTCCAGCACTTGAAGTCACTCTACCCCAAACCATCTGGCGATTATGTTTTCAAAATATGGACTCACCATCACAGCGCTATCCTGCTGTGTGCTGTGTGCTAACCGCCCACAGTGGCAGGGGAAGGGAGCCTTATTGAGTATCTGCAGAGAGCCACCGATGACCTGTTGCAACAAACACACCTGTGAGCAACGTTGTCATCATAGGCGACAGAACCAACATCTTAGTTGCAAGATCCTTTGATGACTTCCTCACAGTGTATGGTCTAACAAACCAAGTTGACTTTCCCACACACATTCCGGCTATAACTTGATCCTGTCACAGTTGATCTCCCAGACAGGTTGGTCGTAAACGTTCACCCCCGGTTGATGTCAGGATCATCAGATCACATGGCGTCCTAAGTACAATACAGGATTTGCAGCTCAGAGGAGCCCAATCACATCCCCACCCCTACCAACTGGCCTGTGGTGCAGAGCCAGAAGACGACTGGGACGGACTATGTATGACGAGCTGCCAAAAAAACACCCTGGAGCACATTCTCGGCAATGATGTAGATACATACAGGTACACACATTCACACGTAATCTGCTTGAATCCAGAAGAAATATGTGCCAAGCCAGCTTACACACTGCCAAGCCCCTTGATAAGCTGGTTTGGTTAACCAATGTAGGTAGGATGGCGCTGATGAAAAAAGTAGTGCCGGCGGCTCTACTCACGCCATCCAACCGAACCTGACAAGGAGCGCTACAGACAGCTTGTGCAGCAATGAAAGAAAAGGAAATTCCACCAATGGGCTCACACGACGCTGGCAAGACGACCTCAAAAATCAAGGCTCAGTAGGTCGTTCAGTGGGGTAACAAGTCCTGGTGACCACACTTAAACAGCAACAAGGTCTGACAACTGACGACACCATACCTCCCCGCTATTCAAGTCTGACGGCACGTGGCCACCAAGAACACGGACAAGGCCGAGGTACTCGCCGACATTTTTTTCCAACAAAATGACACACAGGACTGATCCCCAGCGATCCATCCCAGCTGTGCCCATCCTCACCAATGCCAGCCTTTCCTACACTCCACTATTAAACTAGTGAGGAAGTTCGCGGACACTTAGTTCAGGTCGACACAAAGAAGGCCTTGGGCCCGACAACATTTACGCCTTATCATATCCTCAAAGCGCTGGCGTCTATCTCTACGATAGCAACGCCCCTTGCTACTATCTTTCAGCACTGCCTCCACTACGGCAGGTGGCCCACCTGTGGCACTGAAGGGTGCCAGAGTTGTGGCAAGTACTATAAGAAAGTGGAAAAAAGAATGACCCCCAAGAACTATAGGGCCCATCTCCCTTTTATCAGGTTCTTGGCAAGACGCTGGAAGATAGTAATTGCCGACAAGATATCGTCTTTCTTCCACATCACACCACATTCTTAAACATCAAGCAATTGGATTCCGAGCAAAAGTCAGCGGCCCGACCACTATTGCTCCATCCTGTCCACCACATGGCATAAGACGTGACTTGACACACAAAGAAAGGACACCTACGGTCACATTTGGCCGGACATTTGGCAGTAGGAGAATTTGGACAGTGGACTGCTGGCATCACCGGCCTCACCTCCTCACCACAATTAACACGTATTTGGGTGTGCCGCGTGTCATCTGCTGCTCCTACTACAAGACTCACCTGCGGTACAGATTTCTAAGAGTGGTGGTGGACGGTCAAACCTCAAGAGAACACCCGATCTTTGCCAGCGTCCCACCAGGGGCAGTGTGCTCGGGCCCTCTCCTCTGATATGTATTCTTCAATGACTTGCTCCAGCCATCCCAGAGGCCACATGCATATGCCGATGACTGCCACCCTTACATCTCCTGCGACATTGGTGATCACCGCACGACTTTTCGCTCACATTAACTCAGGTCCTCCAAAACGTCTTCATGGGGTCACTTCGATGGCAAGTGATCTCGTCTCAGAGGAAAACCAGGCGATGCTAAATCTCCCGACGACAACAGTCTCCTCCTGATACTCCCCATCCATATCACATTTACTGGGTGGGAGGCCGGTGCCCCTGCAGAGTTCCATATCCCATACTTGGGGTGGGAAACGTGAATAGCGTCCTGAACCTTCACCGACCCACATCGAACCCATCTTGCAAGGAAAGCCGTCCTGGAAACTGAGCTGTGTCCGGCGTGTCTCACAGCCTTCTTGCCCCGACAGGATGCACACACCTTAATGCAGCTCAAGGTCGCCCCTTATGGAGTACGCCCCTCTCACGTAGGTATCTCCTGCCCCCCTTCGCACCGAGCCTCTGACAAGGTACAGGCCCGAGCACCAACGGGTTAATACGTCTGAAAGGCTCTGCAGGACACAGCTTCTCCCTCCTCTGCAAACCGCTGCAGCAGCGTCGCGACGTAGCAGGTCTGTGGCGTTCGTTACACGAAAACAAGCAGCCATTTGTCCCGCACCTGGCGCTCTACGACAGCCCTTGGGCAAGTACCACACGGCCACACCACACGAACTGCTGCATACAAGGGACCATCCAAACTGATCGGCCCTTTGCCAGGGACGGAGACCTCTTGCGTACTCCGTCTTCGCACGCTACAACAAAGAATGTGGAATCGAATGGTACAGCAGACACCAGCTTCACTCTACCTGTCACTCCAGACTTCAAGGTGCTGTGACGCTTGGTTAAAGGCAGCCATAGTATAAGTACGCCTACCTATTAAACCTGTAAAACTTGATTAAGTTCAACTAGTCTATATATATATAGGGCGTATGAAAAATAAATGTAAAATTAGATAATAAACAAATGTACATGTAAAAATTCATTTAGTAGTGAAATAGTGAATTAGAGAAATAGAAATTAGAATAGAACCCATGTATGTGTAGTTAAGCTAGAATAATTTACCCATTCTAAAGTCAAAGATAGTTCTCAGTAGTCCAGCTGAAGCTACTGACTGTAAAACCTATAAGAATAAAGGTAAAAACAAAAAAAGAGAGAGAGAGAGAGAGAGAGGAGAGAGAGAGAGATGAGACGATGAGAGAGAGAGAGAGAGAGAGAGAGATGGGAGAGAGAGAGAGAGAGAGAGAGAGAGAGAGAGCGAGAGAGAGAGATAGAGGAGGCCAGAAGAGAGAGAGAGGAGAGAGAGAGAGAGAGAGATGAGAGAGACGAGGCGAGAGAGAGAGAGAGAGAGAGAGAGAGTTTTTGAAGGAGAGAGATGAGAGAGAGACGAAGAGAGAGAGAGAGAGAGAGGAGAGGAGAGAGAAGAGAGAGAGACACTCGCGTGTATACGTATTTTCCGCCAAATACAGATGTGTCGCGCGCGCTGATTTGGTTAGGTTGGCACTAAGAAGGGTTGCCTTCGTCCCCTACCGAGGCTAAGATGACGCCGAAAATGTCTTCTAGTAATCTTCTTGGCCCGGTATAACTAAGTCTGTCTTTAGGGACGCTAACGAGGGGTAGGTTAGAGCCCCTTCGAAACTGGCCCACCCAGGTGTTTGGAGATCTTACTAGATGAAGACAGTTACAGTCTTCATGCGTGTGGCGAGGACATTGAGATCTTGGGAGGAAAGTTTTTTACACATACCTCTTGGTAGCGCAGTCCATAATGGACGGCCGGGTAACGTCAAGAAGCTTACGGGGAGTGGCATAGCCCACGGTGTTATGGATCACTCAGCGGGAGTATTGGCGTTGTCGTACCTGTGCAGGAGGACAAAGATCCGGATCTTCAAGTTCGCTTGTGATCCTGTCTTACTCTATGGTGTGAGACATGGACACTAAATAGTGACTTGAAGAACGAATCAATGCCTTTGGTACTAAGTGTCTTCGCAGAATCATGGGGTATCGCTGGGATGATTACGTGTCAAATCAGCGATTGCACCGTGAGACTGAATCGAGGCCTATTACCTGCATAGTCCGTCAGCGCCAACTTGGGCTATATGGGCATGTGGCACGCTACCCTGAAACCGATCCTTCCCATCGGGTTGTATCTGTAAGAGACAATCCGGCGTGGAGGAGGCCAAGGGGGCGCCCACAAGGCTCGTGGCTGGGGCAAGTTGATGTTTCTTGTCGAGAGCTGCTTGGTATGGGAAAGGAGCCTGCATGGGAACTCGCGCGTGGTGACCCCCGGGAGTGGCGTCGTAGGGTGGGCGAGGCGACGCGCCCCCCGCGTTATGCCCCCAATGATTGATTGATTGATAAATTTAGCGTTAACTAATAAATAAAATCATCAATCGGGTAATTTTCCCGATTGATGAGGTTATTTATTTAGTCAACACTAATTTATACATGGTACTAATTCATTTATCAGAAAACGAAATATATAAGTAAATAAATAACATCATCAATCGGGAAAATTACTAATAGTGGGGGGCCTAACTGCATTTACAGGGGTCAATTGTTCCATTCCGGAAACAAAGCTGCCTTTTAGCACAGTGAAAGAGGTATGTCTTAGGGTTCAGAATATCACGGGGGGCAAGCTATTCAAGGTCTGGAAGCATATTTCCCAAGTGTATACAGTTTCGTCTCACACGCGAATTTTTCGGAATTTTAAAACCTACTGTAAGGTTAGGTTAGGTTGGTTAGGTTTGGTTAAAATACCTTTCCTAAGGTAAAATGAGCTGGGAAATTCATTGAGACCATTTTTAAGTATGTCCCATGGTTAGTTTAATGGTTACAGCCCAAGCGCCAGTTGAGGCGTGTAGACGAAATCGCTAACAGTTGGGAAATGCGCGGTCTGGAAAGAGAATTATGGGATGTGTTCTATGCATACCTTAAAGCAGTCAGAAGCTTGGTTAATCATGTACTAATCAGTCACGTTGGCATTTGGCATCACAGGCACAAAGAGCTGTGCACGGGAGATCCGCTCTCAGACATTTGCAGTTGCCTCTGCACCCTTGCTTGCACCCACACTTGACCAACTCATTGCAGATTTTTGATGCCTCTGGTAGGGTCGTCCACACAGGCCTGTAGGTGCTGTCCTTCTTTACCCATCCCCCACTCCTCTGATTGTGAACTTCCGGTTGAGGGATCACAGCCTCTTTCCAAAGAAGTGCTTGAAGTGTGGCACGTTTTGTGTGTTCTTGGAGGGCGGCTTGGGTTGGTGGAATCGTCTCCAGCATTCTTCCTCTCTTAGTGAAGAGTGTGTTTCCTGGTGTCGTTCACTCTGCAGTGTATGCGTGTCTTATCGTACATGAGAGAGACGAATCGTTCAACTTCAAGGAAAATGTCTGAGAGAGTTTCTGGGGATGTCAACATCTTCAGGAAAACTCTCGTGAACTCAGGATCAGACATCCACACGTCCCAGCATGTTTTCTTGCCGACACTGGAGAAGAAGGAGACCGTGTCGCAGCCTGTGAATGCGTGGAACATCAGGGATGGCGGTTGCTTTTTCTGGCCCCAGTGCTGTGGCAAACTCATGAGCTGGTAGAAATCTGAAATGGGTTCCAACTCCAAAGGCAATCCACAGCGTATCGATGTTCAGAGAGAGGTAGTGAGCTGTTGCCAGCACGACGACATCAGTGTCTGATGTTCTGATCATCACGTCGCTGTGATTCATCTGGGCCATGTCAAAGCAGTGCACTATGAGCCTTGTGTCGCTTCTTCGTGTGAGCAGGGTGACAGCGGCATTTCTGGTCTTCTGAAATGTCACTGGAAGTGACAATGTCTGTACCCTGTGTTGCGATGACCACTTTTCCATCTTCCTTGATGAGCTTTACATTTTCGGACAGGAAGTGAAACAACTCTGTCTTGTTTTGGCTGTTTCGAAGAAACTCCGGCCAGTTGCGTGGCAGTGCAACATTTGCATTCACTCGTCTTCTGATGCCGGACCCTCGCTTCATCCTCACTGAAGATTTCAAGCTGTATTCACGGTAACAGTCCCAGACAATGTCAACACGATCTGCCGTAGCCAGGAATGAGAGGATGCGCGGCAGAAAAACAGTGTCACTGTATTCTTGGAAGGTTTTGGCTTGTCCTGGTTTCAACATGTGGACAAGGGCAGCACCGTCAATGACAACAGCCGTCACTTTGGGCTCACTCAGCACGTGGTCATGACTTCTCTCAAAGCATCGAAGGTCAGCTTTGTTGCCCTGCCGAAGATCACCAGAGTCGGACAGTGATGGTGGAAACGACTGGTTCTCATGCTCAAAGAACTCATTGAGATCACTTCCTCTAGCCTGACACCCGACGTACAGTCTTGCAAACAAGCCACAGTTGCTTTTTGCTGTTTTCAGTTTCAGGTCTTTGGTCGTTTTTGAAGACTTATTCTGATTGCTGAACAGAGTAACACGGTTCATTTGCATAGGGTCTGACAGTAGCTTTGTTCTCTGTTGGAGCCTTTCATCCAGGAATGCCAGGTAGGCTGCTCGGCCCTTCTCTTTTGCATTTGTGACTGCTGCTACTACTTCTGCATTTGCCATTACTTTGGTTGAAATCGAAAGGAGTTCTGTACTCTCTTCGGCGAATGGGTTGCCAAGATGGGAGATTTTCTTTATGAGAGACTCCAAGTCAGTTTGAAACCGTCGTTGGTGGGCCTCTGTCTGCTCGTGATGTCGCTTCTCAATGTCACTGACAGAGGTCTTGGACTCCTCAAATTGCCTGACAAGTCGGGCAACTTCTGGCCCAGCTGTCATCCATCTTTCAAAGGCATCAGGACTTTCTGTTAGACCAATGGCGCCACCCTCACCTTTGACCATTGCATTCATTTGCTCATGAGCCACGAATAGCATAGTTTTCATATGAAAGTCATATCATGGATATAATTTATTTCCCACAATCAACTTATTATATTTTTATTAAAGCCGTTTTCGCACATTTCGAAATATTAAATGTCAAATATTTTCAAATTTTCGAAAGTTTCCCTTATTGAACACTTTCTGCAATCAGAATTAATTCTGTTTTAACTATTTTTACAATAAGGAGTGCATATTTTGAACCTGACATTTATCAAAAGTACGAGTTATTGTTTTCACAGTACTCGCGATATAGTGCTAAGTTGACAAGTAAGCAATATTTTTTAAGGAGGTCAATTTGCTTGCCCCCCGTGATTTTTGGCATGCTGTAGGTGTCTTCTAATCACACACAAAGGGACAGAATTGTTTCCAACCGTGAACAATTGTTACGGCTAGGCCCCCCACTATAAAGTCCAGGACCGGTATTACCAAAACTTAATCATAGTTATGACAAATATTTATCATAACTCTTGGATATGATACATTTTTATCATACGCCATTTATCATAAGTTTGGAATCTAGCACAATTGTTTATCATAGGCGTCTGCTAAATATAGCGTCAGTTTCTTTAAAATGGTTATATAATCAGTAAATTCATCCTTTGACCACGTTTTATGGATTGATACTTCTTCCCTTATGTTTATAATATGTTTAGGGCAGTGACACAGAGAGTAATGTAGTAATTCATTCCCGAAAATAAGGCATATAGATGTAGCCTACCATTGAGCAGTATCTGTGTAAACACGGGACAGAGTTGCCAGATGGCGATGTTTTCGATCTAAAAGCTGTTTGTACAAAGTTGGTGAGGAACAATATGCCCTCACACGGTCTACTCAGTATTTCCTAATCAGCTGTGCATCGCTCAGCTCACTCAACACATCCCTATGTGGGCGAATATTTCTTCACTGAGGCTGTTATTGTGTCTCGGCCCTGTTAACAGCTGGAAAGTTTATCATAGTCGCGGGGCCGTTATCATAGTCGCGCTAGAACACGGTGAACCCACTCTTAAGCCGGCCACACACACACCGGCGCGGCCTGTCCGGCCGACGAAAAGGGGCGTGGCTAGAGGCGGCCGGTGTGTGTGTTGGGGTGTTTTTCATCCGGCGGGGCCTGTCGCAGCGGCCGGATGAAAATCAGTCGGCGCTTGAAAATTCCGTCCGGCGCGGCCTGCCGCCTGCGTGTATGTGGGTGCCTTCCGGCGCGGCCCGCCCCTCGCTCGGCCAGATAATGACTAATTGTACCAGTTATAATTGTATTTATGATAATATAGGTATTATATATGACGTATTATATATAGTATGACGTATTATATATAAGTATTATATATGGCTGCACATGCAGCCATCACCAACAAGTCATTTTCGGACAGCGGATTCATGTTGTCACCACGGTGGTCCGACGTGTACTGTATATTTTCATGAGGCGGCCGGTGTGTGTGTGGGTCTCGTCCGGCGAACGATGCCTCGCCACTTTTTGTCAGCCGGACAGGCCGCGCCGGTGTGTGTGTGACCGGCTTTAGCCTTCCGCGCGGTTTGTGATAGTCCCCCCCCCCCCAATTTATGATATCCGCCAGCCAGTTGTGACTAAAATGGGCCATTTTGTCCAGCTATGATATGCGTTCTTAACTATGATCTCTTTGGTAATACCGGTCCTGTTCTTGAACTCAGTTCAGGGTTGGGTTCAGTTCCTGGTTCTGGGTTCGCGTGTCACAAATGGAACGCAAAAACCCCGTTTTTTGTTTACAAACAAACTCAGCTCAGTCAGCTGGCGAGGCAAGAGGAAGGGGCGTTTTCTCCTGTCTTGTGTAGGGCTGTGCTCGCATTATTCGATGATTCTGATGATAAACAGAAATAAATTATGTACCAGCAACATCCACTGCTGGCATCTCTGGCATAAATTACGTGTTACGGTACCGAATTCAGTATAATAGCGATAGTTTAATATCGCCTAGTCAGTGGGTGAATGGTTGGCTTTGGATACTTTTAGAAGACGTACAACATATGTGCATAGGGAGGCCGTGTGAAGTTGTACTGTGCAGACAGCGCGTAAATAGAAGCGAGCCCTTGTTACCCTTTGAATAACAATGCGTCATAACTACGGTAGCCGAGATAGCCGTAAAAAGTGGACAAGGACTGCGCGGTGATTTTCTGAGACACTGACCCGTTTTTCCTTGCCTAAAATTAATGGGGGGGGGGTTTTCAGATGGAGATATTTTTGTTTTCCGGAAACCTAATAAAGTTTTTTTTGTGCTTTTCATGGCGAATATTTAGAACATGACTGTGTCTGGATCTAAGTATTTTTCACCTTTCTACAGGTCTGGACGAATGTGAAAGTAACAATGAAATGACCTCCTAACGGGGGAGCTCCGCTCCCCTCGCCACCCCCCCACCGAGATTATTAACCTAACCGGTAAATATCCAGATGAACACCGCTCACTATGGTGGACGAAACTATTTTTTTCTGCTGTTTTTATGCGTTTTGAAATGAATCTGCTAACTGTTCCTGTCGCAATTTTTTTTAAGATTTACAAGACTAACCAACCAATATCTCCTTAACTAAGGAATGCACTTGTAATCTTACCTTGGAAATGGGTTCAGGGTGCCTCCAAGCTTCTTGGAAATTACTTTTTTTTTTTTTTTTTTTTTTTTTTAACATCACAAGGCCAAGGGCACAACAAAAATGGGTAACACAAAGCCCGCTTAGTTGCCAGTCCTATAAAGAAGACAGTAAGATAATAAAATAAAAACAGAGGGTGAGCCAATTTAGTTCGGGAGGTGTTCTTGTTACTCTTCTTTTGAAAAGATTTAAGTCATAGGAAAGTGGAAAAATAGAAACAGGAAGAGAGTTCCAGAGTTTACCAGTGAAAGGGATGAAAGAGTAAAGATACTGATTAACTCTAGCATTAGGAAGATGGACAGAATAGGGATGAAAATGAGTAGAAAGTCTTGTGCAGCGAGGCCGCGGGAGGGGGGGAGGCATGCAGTTAGCAAGTTCAGAAGAGCAGTGAGCATGAAAATAACGGTAGAAGAGAGCAAGAGAAGCAACTTTGCGTCGGTGATTTAAAGATTGAAGACAGTCAGTCAGAGGAGAGGAGTTGATGAGACGAAAAGCTTTTGACTCAACCCTGTTTAGGAGAGCTGTATGAGTGGATCCTTCCCAAACATGTGAGACATACTCCATACATGGGCGGATAAGGCCCCTGTAGAGAGGGGCCCTACACGACACGGGGGTACCCGTGTCTTCGACCGTGACCTACGACCGTCGTCGTTGCTCTTCGTTCCAAAAAATATCCCTTTTATGGTACCCTTCGTCGGTCATTCGTCGTTCGACCGCCATCATGACTCTTGGTACAAGCCAAGGTGCCCTCAGTCTTTCTAATCAGTTATTACTTAATTATTTTCGCTTGTACTAAAAAAATTAAGTCATTTTTTTCTTATTACTGATCATTAGCTTCACAATATAATTTTATCGTTAATTAAATTTATAGTCTATCTTTTACTTCTTTCTTTTATGCTCCTTTATAGTTCACACACTTCCTTATAGGGTGATGGAGGGTTTACTAATCATGACCTGACCTGATCTGACCCCCCTGAGGACTGTGGGCAGGTGAAATATGTGTGTTTATGTTACTTGTTTACTTGTTTATGGATGGAGTAATAAGATAAATCAAAGCAAATCTAAACTAACCATTACCGTCGGCGAGTTTTCCCGATTTGTGTAGGGATAAAAATATCGGTAGACGACAGTACCATGCAGGTACCATGAGGCAAGGATGGGTAATGTCACCGTGGTTATGCAACTTGTTTATGGATGGAGTAATAAGATAAATCAAAGCAAAGGTTGGTGATGTTGGTATAGACTCAAGAGTATTCATTGGCTCGTCAAGTAACACTTAAACCATGATGTAGTACTACTTATTATGAGGAAAGACAACAAAAGGAACCCAATTAATAAGGTATCTTAATACTATCATAACCATGAACATGTACAACCTATAAAGAGAAGACTACGACGCTGAAAAAATTTCAAGTTGTTTTGGGCGAAATTGATATTCCAGGTGCTATATTTCCGTGCTCGCTGACAACATAGAGAAGATCTGAGGTGATGGTTGATGTGCAAAGGCTTCTAAACCAGGAAAACAGTCACAGCAGAGTCTCATTAAGAAGTAAGCAAGTGGTAGGGACACATTACGTACCTACCAGTTGCTTACCTTTTGACGAGGCTCTGTTATGACTCTGTTTTCTTGCTTTCTGTGGGGGTGTGTGGCAACCCTCATCTTCCCGCCACACATCAGCGTCACCCTAGGCGGGCAGTTGTGACTCCAGCGAGGCAGTGACCAGTCGTCCTGTCAGCTCTCTGTAATTAGAGGTTAAGTCTCCAATAAACATCGCGCCGCGCCCCCAGCCCTTCTGTGTTCCAACCCCAATATGGCGCAGTATCTTCAGGGGCTCATGGAGCAAGGCATGGGCGGCGTAGAGACGCCTCCGGCAGGTAGCGGGCGCGCGGGAACAGCCGCGTGGTCCAACCTGCCGCCATACCATAACGCTACGCGTTATACACCAAGCCCCGACATCACACCAGCCACTCAGCAGCAACTCTGGCCAACGACCCGGCAGCATCGCCCACCACCTCCTCCAAGACCAGGGGGAGAACCGTGGGCATGTCGCCGGCAACGTTTGAGGCATGGGCCACCAGCGTAGAGGACTACAGCAGCATCTGCGGTTGGGCGGCACCCACAGCAGCACCTTATGTACGCCTCCTTTGTAACACAGAGGTGCAACAGCGCATCGACGCGCGCCTGGGCAAGCAAGTGTTCAGGCAACTCTCAATCACGGAGGCAATCGACGTTGTGAGAAGCGTGGTGATCGGCACACGCTGTATCATCGGAGCGTGGGCGGAATTCTTCTCTCTAGCACAGGCATCGAGTGACAGTGTGTGTGCGTATATCTCCCAGTGCCGCGCCAAAGCGAATGAGGGCGGCTTTAGGTGCCCTGAGTGCCAGTGCTCCTTAGAGGAGTACATGCTCAGCAAGAAAATAGTGATGGGGCTACGTGATCGCAACATGAAAGCGGGGGTGTTGCGTTGCTTCCCACGCCTCGAGTCATTCAGTGAAATAGTTCGCGTGTGTGAAATTTTTGAGGCCGCGGAAAAGGCGAGTGAGCAACCTTCGAGCTACGTAGCCAGTGTGGGGGTCGGTGACACACTACCCCCGCCCGTCATGGCTCCACACCACGAGGTGGCGGCAGCGGGCCCCGCGCGCCGGCTTAGCGGACAAGGAAAAACCCGCCAAGACGGAGTCCGGCGGGGACGCAGGCGGTGCCCAGCATGCGGTGAATCTGAGTGTACAGGTGGGCGTCAGTGCAGAGCGTTTGCAGCGATATGCCGTTGTTGCGGCCAGAAGGGGCACTTCTGGCGCCTGTGTCCGGCCCTCACCCCCCAGGGCGGCGCTCGTCCGCCCGCCCATCATTCGAACTTCACCCCTACCTCCGGTGCAGTGATCGTTGGAGGAGTGGAGATGGCGGCGTCGCTGCCCGTGGTGATCAGCTGCTCACGCCCTCGCGCCACGTGTCCCTACACAGCAGTGGCGGACACTGGGGCGCAAGTGTCTGTGGCGGGTCGCCTACTGTTGGGGGACCTCGGCATATCCCAAAGTCAGCTCCAGGCTACACCCACGGCAGTCACCCACGTTGCCGGGGGCAGCATGCGCCTCCTGGGAACCATCACCTGTCAGGTCTCCGTGGGGACTGTCTCCACCACAGAGTGCATCTACACAGCCGAAGGCGTGCAGCAACTCTACCTATCGCTCAAGGCATGCAAGGCCCTTCGCCTGGTCCATCACACCTTCCCGCGCCCCCTTTCACCCACCAGTGTGTGCTGTGGAGCCATCAGACACCCCACAAGACCCACGTCGCCCGGAATCGCCACCTCACGAACTCGTAGAGGAGAACGTCGATCGCCTCGAGAAATGGTTCTTGGAGCACTTCGGGCGCACTGTGTTTTGCCATGGACGCACGCCGCTACCAGAGATGAGCGGTCCGCCTCACCACGTCCACCTACGGCCCGACACACGCCCCCACGCAGTCCACGTCCCAGCCTCAGTCCCGCTCCACTTCTTTGACGAGGTACGACGATAGCTGGACGACGATGTTGACAAGGGCATCATCGAGGCGGTGTCCGCAGGCGAGCCCACCGAATGGTGCTCCAGAATGGTGGTAATGCCAAAAAAGGACGGAAGGCCCCGTCGCACGGTCGACTTTCAGCGCCTTAACCGTGCGAGCCTCAGAGAGACACACCACACCAGACCGCCCTTCGATCTCGTCTCTAGCGTGCCCAAACATACATTTAAGACCGTAGCGGACGCATACTCGGGCTACCACCAGGTCCCCCTCGACGAGGAGAGCCGCAAGCTCACAACATTCATCACCCCCTGGGGGCGCTACCGGTACCGCCGCACCCCCATGGGCCACTGCGCTTCGCAGGACGCGTTCACAAAGCGTTTTGACGACACCATCACCGACGTGCCCAGGAAGCTCAAGTACGTGGACGACACTCTACTCCACGACAGCAGCGTCAGCGACGCCTTCTGGCACACATACAATTTTCTCCAGAGGTGCATGGAGAGCGGTGTCACCCTGCGACCTGACAAGTTCCGCTTCTGCAGGAGGAGCGTCACCTTTGCCGGCTACCTCCTGGGCTGGGAAGGGTAGCAGCCAAGCCGCGACCTCGTCAACAGCATAACCGACTTCAAGATGCCCGCCCAGCCCACCCTGACTGACGTGCGGTCATGGTTCGGCCTCGTCAACCAGGTCGCGCCCTTCCTGGCGGTCGCCCCTGTCATGGAGCCCTTCAGGGAGCTACTCAAGAAACCGGGTGGGAAGGCAGTGTACTGGGACAAGCAGTTGGAGGCGCTCTTCACCTCCGCCAAAGACACTATTGGGCGATTGGCGGCCGAGGGACTGCGCTTCTATGATGTGTCGCGCCCTACAGCAGTCCTCACTGACTACAGTCGCCAGGGTATTGGCTTCCTTGTCCTGCAGCAGTACTGCGAGTGTGTCTCGGAGAAGTCGCCGCTATGCTGCCCTGGCGGGTGGAAACTTGTGCTCTGTGGCAGCCGACATCTCACAGCGGCCGAGAGGAACTACAGTAGCCTACCCTCGAGGGGGAAGCGCTTGCCATCGCCTGGTGCCTAAAGAAGGCACGCCTCTTCCTCCTTGGCTGCAAAAACCTCACGCTCGTCACAGACCACAAGGCCCTTACAAGGATTTTCGGAGACAAGGAACTAAAGGACATAGCCAACCCCGGATCCTCAACCTAAAAGAGAAGACGCTAATGTTCACCTTCCGCATCAAGTACCTGAAGGGCGACACCAACTGCGCGGCAGACGCCTTGTCGCGCTACCCGATCCTGTCAGGTGGGCCAGAAGGATCGGACGAAGACGATGAAGAGCTGGTATGCGCAGCCACGGCCGCGGCAGCCGAGGACGAGGTGGGGCATGTTGTGGACCTTCATCAAGTGGAGGAAGAGGCTGCACGGGACGAGGAGTACCGGCTCTTGCGGGAATGCGTAGCCATGACGGCTGGGCCGAACGAAAGGACTGGGAGCCGCTCGCCTCCGCCAGTACTTCAAGATGCGGCGCCACCTCTCCTGCCAAGGGAACATCGTCCTTTACACCTGTGACGAGAAACACCCGTCGGCTGGTCATACCTGCGGCCTGAGGCGTGCAGTCCTCGCGAACCTTCATGCGGGGCACCAGGGCAGGGACTCAATGCTACGCAGGGCGAGGCAGTCAGTCTACTGGCCAGGGATTGACGCGGAGGTGGAGCAGAAGAGGCGCCAATGTGCGTATGCGATACGCACGCCCCTCCAGCCCCGCAGAACCCTCTTGCCCACCCCCGCCCCCCGCAGTACCCATTCCAGCAAGTGGTGGCTGATTTATTTCAACTGGACGGGCCACACCTATATCGCCGTCGCTGACAGGCTCTCGGGATGGCTCGAAGTGGAGCACCTGTCAGGCGACGCCACCAGTGCACGCCTCATCACGGTGTTCCGACGATGGTTTCAAGCGCTTCGGCATCCCAGAGGAGCTGTCGTGCGATGGGGGAACGAACCTCACCAGCCAGGAATCCAGGGGCTTCCTCGACACCTGGCGTGTGCGGCTGAGGGTCTCATCAGCACATTACCCCCAGTCTAACGGCCGCGCAGAGGCGGCAGTCAAGTGTGCCAAGAGGTTGCTACGCGGCAACACTGGCCGGAACGGCTCCCTGGACACCGACGCCGCTGCATGGGCCATCATGCAGTACCTCAACACCCCCCCGCAGGGCTCTGAAGCCTCCCCAGCCCAGCTGATCACAGGACGTCAGCTGCGGGACGCCATACCTGTGGACACGTCACTCTATGAGGTGAGCGAGCGATGGGCGTGGCTGCTGCGGGAGCGCGAACGGGCCATGGCCCGCTCTGGGGACAGTGCAGCTTCCCGGCATGACCAAACAGCCCACAACCTCGAGCCCCTCACGCCCGGCCTACGGACCCGCATCCTAAACCCCGGCAGTGGGCGCTGGGATCGCGCAGGCACTGTCCTGGAGACTACGGCACCCAGGCAGTACTTGGTGCGGCTGGGCGGCAGCGGGCGCACCACCATTTGCGCCCTCTCACTTGCGTTCAGGGGCACGACGACGGGACAGCAGCGACGCCTGGCGCCACCCCGCCCAGCCAAGGAAGGCCTCAACGCCACAGACAGGCACCACGCCACCTGCTAGACTACGTGTTAGGTAACGCCACCCCTCAGGCAACACACTGAGTGCCACACATATCACACAATTTGTTTGTATCCCTCGGTTCACTCTTTTTCAAATGTTTCTGTTTTTTCATTACACCGCCCACGGTGAGCTATTTGTGTAATTGGGGGGGAGTGTGGGGGTGTGTGGCAACCCTCATCTTCCCGCCACATCTCAGTGTCACCCGAGGCGGGCAGTTGTGACTCCGGCGATGCAGTGACCAGTCGTCCTGTCAGCTCTCTGTAATTAGAGGTTAAGTCTCCAATAAACATCACGCCGCGCCCCCAGCCCTTCTGTGTTCCAACCCCAACAAGACCTTAAACAGTATCCAGCCCTGAAACCACCTACGTTGGGTAAATAATAACGTGGAAAATCCAGTTGCCAGGAAAAAGGTTTTTAACCGAAAAACGAGGCGATTTTGTATGAGAAGTGAGCTTTCCGGCGTCTGGACCTACGGCTCATTGGACCTACGGCGCACCCTAATAGATACAGTGGTTTATTGTTCTAAGTCTTCATGCATAGTTATTATTTGTCTTGTTGCCTCCGAACAAGCCTCTGATATACCAAACTCTACCCTAGATAACACTATAGTTGCCAGTCACTTGCCACTGCACTAATGTCGCCAAGTACAATATATTACGAATTCTAGCATCACTACAGACTTTTATGTGCCACTGAAGACACATGCACAGTAGTTTATATTATGTACATCACACTACATGTCTTCAGTGGCACATAAAAGTCTGTAGCGATGCTAAAATTTGTAATATATTGTGCCTGGCGACATTAGTGCAGTGGCGAGTGACTGGCGACTATAGTGTTATCTAGGGTAGTTTGGCCTGTGCGGCGATTGGTGAGCCACCGAACCTGTTGGCCGGCCCGTGTGTCTCAAGTTTACACAAGGCCCTCATTGTGTGCGGACTACTCACTCGCGTGCTCTCTCGTCCCACGTGTTACACAGTACTGTACAGAGTTAACTTTGTTTGAACACGTATGACCGAACGACGCCCCTCATAAACCGAGTTTGGTTTATGAGGCGGACAACCGATCATCCTATAAACCAAACTGTCGGATATTGCGCTCGCCTTGGTTCGGTTTATCGAGGGTTTACTGTACATAGAGTAATGACTGTATAAATGATCAATGGAATAATACATACTAATTCTCTGATAATTCACTGGTCGACACCAAAAATGGTTCTGAGTTCATTGTGTGTGGGTTGGAAAGCATTTTCACTGCTGATTTCAAAAATGGCATTGCTTTTTCTCTAGCACGTATAGTTTTTGAAATATCGGCATTTAAAATTTTAATAGTTATTATAATTATATACGTATATATAATTATATAATTAATCGAAACAATCCCCCTACGTTAATATATATTACTCGTAATTAAATTTGGTGGTGCCTGCGGCTTTATTAGGACCTAAGTACATATCTGGCAAAAAATACACTTAAATTATGTTCCAAATATATCCGAAAATGTGCCACATCTTGGAAATATCCGAAAATATGCCAAATCACAGTAAAATTTTGACTTTATATATACACCTTTTTCACTGTCAACAAGAGGTTTATACATACAGTTGAACCTGCCAGGTGAGTTTTTTCGGTCGTGCTGGCCATTCCTTTTGTTTGTAAAGTTTGCTGTCCGCTCTAGAGTCCCACAAACAAAGAAACACATGTGCTTAGTGTAACCTAACTGGAGTCCTAGAAGCAAGGAGATTACTTCAGGTCCCCACACAGATTCCACTGATGTTCTTCATATTTAACAGCAGATAGCAAAGTCTTCATAGTTTCATAAGTTTCACTCATTTCATGGCCATGCGCAATTGGAACACTCGGAAGCTTATTTCCTTTATGCAGAAGAACGGCCTTTAGCGTGTTTTTTCCTGAATCTATGAACAGCCGCCACTCACTCTTATCATCATAAGTGTGAGACTCACAAAGTTGTTCCATGAGTGTGTCAACATCAAAGCAGTAACAGAGCTTGTGTTCCATCTTGAAGAAGCTTGAAAGTTCTTTATGTCTACGACGAAACGTGGTGATGAGAACTCCTTCTTGTAGCAAATTCCATTCCTTGAGGCGAGATCCAAGGACTTCACTTTTCTCCTTGGGTAGATCTAGGTCCCTAGCAAGGTCATGTAGCATTTCCTGACTGATGAATTTGGGCTCTCTGTTGTATGCCATTTCTTGAAAGTCTGTATCCATGGGATTATCCTCCTCTTTTCGAATCTGATTCACTTATAGCACTTGCAATTGGAACATTTGAACTGGAGATCAGGACCATGTGGCACAGGCCTGATGGCAGAAGGTACGTCAGGATACCTGATTTTAGCTCGCGTTTTTACTGAATATCCTTTGATGTTAGTGAGGCAGAAGTAGCAGTCAGTACTGTGATCCTTTTGTTCACGCCAAACCATTGGGATGCCGAATGCCATGCCTGATGGCCGTTTGCCACGCATCCATTCATTCAAGTGGTTCACACAGGGGTTGCATGCTACGTGAGGAGCCCACTTCTTATCTTGATCACCTATACGGCACTTGAAGTAATGCAGATAAGCTGCTTTAACATTCTTTGTAAGAAGTTCCTTCAGACTGTCAGGGGTAAAAATTCCACATATGTAACAAAAACTGTCCGATGCATTCACACAGTTACGGCGCTCCATCACAGCCCGGTACAAGGTACTATATACGGTAAACCAACTAAAATTAGGACTCCACTAAATCAAACACATCATTTCTGCAAAGAAAAAGAAAATGTTTAAATAATGTCAATAGCTGTACGATCAGTAGGTAAAAATGTACTACACAGCCTGCTAACCCTGGCCAATACGCAGCGCGCACACCCTCCCCTGCTCACTGCACAAACCACACTGACTCAAAAACACTGCACTGCCCTAAATAGGCTTGAGAAAAGAAAAGATTTAGAGTTTAAAATGAAAACATTGGTGAAACCTATTTCTGCTGATTTTACCCATATTTTTTCATGAATTGCGTCTGGTTCTCAAAAACTGGACGTGATAGAGTTAATTGAACATCAGATTCGAGTTCAGCAGGGTCGATTTACCTATAATCAGCTTCATTTAGTCCAGAACCGTATCTTCGATTTTTTTTTGTCGACCAGTGTTATAATTAATAACTGTACGAATAGGATCACTACTAGACAGACTGTAGCTCAGTTACTACATTCTTCCACTCATCTTTTCTATAGAGTTTTTATTTAATATTTTTGACTTGGAATAATTACTGTATGGCTGATTAAAGAAAATTATATCTCTAGAAAAATACCATAAAAGAATATATATCACTAATTGTACATTTAATCTCTCTCTCTCTCTCTCTCTCTCTCTCACACACAAAATAAATCTATGTATACTTCACATATACAAAATAATCCCTCGAAAAATACATGCAATTTCTACATAGATATATCTCATAAAGGTGATTAGATTTGACTACAATTAAATTATATATATATAAAAAAAACATAACTCTATAACTGTTTGCCTGGGTAACAGCCTAACAGGAATGGGTGACGGGCATACATGGGTGACATGTTGAAATGGATGACTTGTTGCATGTATAATGAACACTGGGGCAAGCACTGGGCAACCTTAGATAACACTAAAGTCACCAGGACAATGTTTCTTTTCCATGTACAGACGTGTGGTGGCATTAATACTTACATTTCTACATTCCTGATTTCAGGATGTCACACTTCTTACCCGCCAAATGTGACTAAAGGCTGCTGCTTCACACTGGCCAAATAGCTGCACATTTTTGCCCTGGGAAACCTGCACATTGTTCCCGGTATTTGGCCAGTGTGAACCACCCTTAACTTCCCACATTACAAACTACTAATTACACAAATATTATCACATAATTACAGAAGAATTTGCTTCACTTTCTAACTTCAGCCAGGAGTTGCCAGACAGAAATCAGCTCATTAACCCTTCACGCCCAGATCTTTCCTGGCTATAACAAAATTGTGTTAGCCATAAAATTACGTTTAGTAACTTAATATACCAAATTAGTTAGTCGACAGGGATACTAAACAGGTCACATCTATTAAATATTGCTTATATTCACGACAAAACATCTAATGGTATCCAAATTACAATGGAAATTACGTTCTGGGTCTCAAGGGTTAACCTGCAATGATGAAGCGGAGTCCTAACGGATACTTATGAAGTTGTAAGTGGTTTCTTGGAGGAAAAAGTCCCCCTTGATAAATGTATTGATGTTTAGACCATTTGCTGTTTATGCCTGCCTGGTGTGGCGATCAGCTGAGTCTGCCTTTGTCGGGCTGAGTGTAAACACCTCTCACGTCCTCCCGCGCCTCACTACGTTGCCTGCCTCCTGTGCCTCACCACGTATTGTTGGAATTTTCCTGTATGTGTGTAGTATTTGTGGTGGCTGCATGTACATAAGTATACAAACTTTCATCTAATGTAACAAACAGAGTTCCTTATACTGTACACGGAATGACTGTTGGCGCCAATCTGCCGAGGCGGAATGGCTCCCGCCAGTACCGCAGTAAACATCACAGCGTGAAGACAGATTAGTTGATTTGAATGCCTTATGGTATTTGAAATACTTGTAACAGATAAGTACAGGGAGGTCCCGAAGATACGAGCAGTTAGGTTCCACCTGGCATACTCGTAAAGCGAAATCTCGTATAACGAAACGCATAACTAATGGTAAAATATAGGTTTGGTTCCAGGACCCCATCAATTAAAAAAAAGAAGAAAAAAAAAAAAGACATGTTTTTGAAGCTAAAATAAACTATAGCAAACACAACAAACACACAGCGTCTATATTACCCACACTGTACTACCTATTCTGTAGAAAAAGCATTCTGAAAGAGAAAATAGCACACAAAATAACATAACTGCACATTAATTAAACATAAAACATGCATAACAAGCAAAAAAGACGTTGTAATGTAGGGGACGCCGTGTGATACAAGAGAAGGTAGTGTAGGGGTCCCAAGGTTGGGGCCGCACACCTGCTAATTACCCCTAAAGGTCAGGCTGCGCCATATGCTTAATTACCCTTCAGCTCACGCCTTGCTAGGGGTGACCTGACTGCTGTCCCAAGGTTGGAGCCGCACACCTGGCTAATTACCCCTAAATGTCAGGCAGCACCATATGCTTAATTATCCTTCAGGTCACGGCTTGCTAGGGGTGACCTCACTGGGGTCAACCAAATCCCCCTTTGTCCAGCCCGGGAGTGGTAGGGCGAGCATTTTGAACTTGATAATTTTACTCACCCCAGTTTGAATGTCTTACCATTGGATTTTCGATCTGGGATATTGAAAAAGCCCTAATTTACACATTCGTTCATCGGATTTCGTATACCAATGCTGTATAACGGGCCCTTTCCCTGTACTGAGGTTACTCATATAAGAGCTGAATTGAATAGCTACCTAAGCTAACCTCCTACACGTTCCCTTGAAACGCATGGTGTTTTTAGGGTATTTTTTTAGGAAAAAAAAAGTGCGCTTATAAGCCGTTAATATGGTATTTCCAAGAACCGTAACTCTTTACGTTAAATGGGGCGTTAAGTATGTGGTATAAGCTGCATTTCAGATTTTGGCACATCCTATGATCTTGTCTTATACCTCGTCATGTCTATTTATGTTTATTTGGGCCCTTTCCTAAAAAATTTTCATCATTTCTTTTTGTTTTAACATTTTACACAAGATTGTGCTGACAACTTTATAACTATATAAAGGGTTCAATAATATTTCTATCCTCGTCCAGTTAATTGTATCTCATAAAGAAAGATGAACAAATCTAGACCCATTTACAGCACCCCCAAACCAAACAGTGCTGGGCATTACCAGGCCAGGGAGGGTGGCAGGAGGCAACACTTTTCCCCCCACCACTCACTCCCACACAGGACACCAACACCCCCCCCACAATGCCTCGCACACACGGGACCACATTTTGTCCACACCACTCAAAAGTGGATCCGCATGTGCTGGAAATATCAAGCCCTAGCTTGAAATGCTTCCCACAGACATCACATTTGAATTCCCTCAGGCCAGAATGTCTGAAGATATGTTTGTTGAAGATCAGAATTCAAAAGAATCTTTTCCCACACTCTTCACATTCATAATTCCTTTTCACCAGTGTGTGTCAGGGTGTGTTCTGGTGGAGTGAGACTCTTGAGTGAATCTTTTCCAACACTCTTCACATTTCATAATTCCTTTCCAACCAGCTTTGTGTCAGGGTTTTGTCGTGAGGGTAGACTTATGAGTGAATCTTTTCCCACACTCTTCCCCATTCATAATTCCTTTCACCAGTGTGTGTCAGGGTGGGGTGTGGTTGAGGTAACTTATGAGTGAATCTTTTCCCACACACTTCACATTCATAATTCCTTTCACCAGTGTGTGTCAGGGTGTGTGTGGTGAGGTTTAGCCTTTTGAGTGAATCTTTTCCCACACTCTTCACATTCATAATTCCTTTTCACCAGTGTGTGTCAGGGTGTGTCTGGTGAGGTTGACTTTTCAGTGAATCTTTTCCCCACACTCTTCACATTCATAATTCCCTTTTTCACCAGTGTGTGTTCAGGGTGGTGTGGCTGAGGGTAGAACTTTCGAGTTAATCTTTTCCCACACTCTTGGCATTCATAATTTCTTTCACCAGTGTGTGTCGGGGTGTGTTGGTGAAGGGGGAAACTTATGAGTGAATCTTTTCCCACACTCTTGGCATTCATGGCCCTTATCACCAGTGCCTTCAGGAAGGTCAACACACCCCCAAAAGCCTGCCCACACCAGAGGCACACTGCTCCTGTGTGCTGTGGCCCACTCCTGCTGCTGCCTTTTCTTGCAGCCTTTCTCTGGCAACAACGACTTATGACAGGCCCGCTGCTCTTGTAGAGGCCTCAGGGAAGCTGGGCTCAGCAGGGTTTCCCCAAGGAACACTCAGCACTGTCCTTGAGGACCAAGGGATCAGGAGTGGGAAGCACCAAGGAGTCCCCTCAAAAACACTAGGCAGTTTCCCGTGTGAGCACCAAGCACAGCACACAACAGTTTTCCTGAAACACGTGATGGAGGTGTCAACCCAACGGTAACTGTGTAATTCCAATGAACTGCAACTCGAGAAATGCCAGTGGTTCGCTGGCAGTTTTTAAAATCAAAGGTTGGTCTAACTGTGTTTTGGCCCCCCGACTAATATTTTCATAAATCAATTTCGCGATAAAATTGATGCACCCCCATCTGAATATCAAAAAAATATAGTTCTTCTGTTGTTCTACTAATTGTAATGGATACATGCATTATGGGTGGAACGTTCTATAATAGCAAATTTAATGCAAATTACTCGCCTCGAGTAGCAAAGCTTAATATATTTTTTACATGTATATTGTGGCAATGTTAAATTGGGCGATGTTCACACTGTTTTCTAAGACAGTACTTGCTGCGTCTGGCAAACGCTTTTTTAAAAAAACAATAAAGCAATGCCTTGGAAAAACGAAAGAATAAAGAATGCCGAAATCGCCTGGGTTGCTTTCACAATGTAGGTTATAATTGGTGGAGGCGAAGCCGCGGCGGGGAGTGGTGGCGGGGAGATTGTTGGCGGGGATTGAATCAAAACATGCCACTTTTAGCGTCGACTCATTGCACTTCCAGGCTTTCTATCTGATTGATACACAATAATAACAGGAAAATATGACTGCCTAGGTATAGATAACTTCTAAACATTCGTTATTGACTATATAAAAATCATAGAGTAAAAATTTACCTCGCCTCCTCAACTATAACCTCTTGGTTATTTTTGGTTAAATACAAAGTTTTACAGTTTCAGGCTTCTTTTACAAAAACCCCTTTATAGAAAAAAATCGTTTTTTAAGAAAATTTAAATTTTTTTTTTTGTTTTTTTTAAGTGAAAGTGGAAAAAAACCCCAAATATTTTTTTTTTTCCCCAAGTAGAACAATTTTATTACCCCAAAAAAAAGTGGGGGTTAAAAAACTCCCCCAAAGGCCGCCCCCCCCTTGGCCTTTTTTTCGGGTTTCCCAAATCTTTCAAAATTTTCCCAGCAGGTGGCTGGGCTGGTTTAAAAGGGGGCCCCAAAATCTAAAACTCATTAAAAGGGCCTTTGGGGGGTTGCCCCAAACCCTTTTTTTATGGGGTCAAAAAATGTTTAACGCGCAGAAAGACAAAAACAAAACCCACCTGTTTTATTTTCCCCCTTTCCCTCCAATCCCACTACTTTTTTTAAAGGCGTCGTCCACGGGGGAAAAACCGGCTTGGGGGGGGGGAAGAATAGGGGGGGGGTTCAGCAGCCGGGCCCCACCCTGAAATGCCCCCCCCCAAAAACCCCCTCCTCCACTCACCCCCCGGGCCCCTTAAAAGCTCACTCCCAAAGACCCCCAATTTTTGGAAGGGGCTTAAGCGGGTGTGAAAAACTTTTGAAAGGGGCGAATCGCCTTTTTTTTTTGAAAAAATTGGGTAGCCCTTTGGGTTTTTTAACCCTTTATAAAATTAAAAAAAAAAAATAAAAAAATATAAATAATAAGAAAATGGGTATATATCTATATAAAAATTATAAAAATAAAATATACTAAAAAATCTCCCCTTCCCCAAGCCCAGGGAGGGAAAAGGAAATAAAACGGGCCCGGGGTCAGGGGGAACTAAAACCCCCTCACCATTGCCCCCCCGCCGGGTTTAAAATGCCAAAGGGGGGCCCTTGGCAAAACCCCTTTGGGAAACGCACTTTAAAGAACCCAAAAAAAGGGACGATTTTGGTTTTTTTTGGCCGCCCGGGAAAATCTTTTTCATTTTTCCCCAACCCTTAAGAAAAAACCCAACAAATTAAATATATATATATATATATATAATATATATATATATATATATATATATATATATATATACTATATATATATATATTATATATATATATATATATATATATATATATATAATATATATATATAATATATATATATATATATATATAACATATATATATAACATATATATATATACTATATATATATATATATATATATATAATATATATATATTATATAATATATAGTATATATATATATATAATATATATATATATAATATAATAATATATAATATGATATATATATATATAGTATATATATATTAATATATATAATATATATATATATGTATATTATATATATACATATATATATATATATATATATATATTATATATAATTATATATACAATATATATATATATATATAAATATATATATACCTATATATAATGTATTAGTATTTATGTACATAGGGTGTCACCAAAAATGCAAGTTTTGAAAGTTGCATCTTTAGTGTGTTATTCCGTGTATTCTCATAGTAAAACAGTATTGCTTGAAATTTTTGGGTGATGAGTTAATATTTAGTGGTCCGACAAAGTGAAATATTAGAGTGACTGTGATATTAATTTAGGATTTTTCTAAATTTCCACTTTTTTTCTCCCTCAGGTTATCAACATGGCAACAAGAGACGCTAGTAATCTTTGCTGATCGACAAGCTCCAATCGATGAAATAACGAGCACGGCTACTATCGAAGGAGCAGGTTCCTCTCGTATTACCACACCACCTGGTGAGATCCGGTTTTGAAACGGAGCGTGAAATCGGGCGCCGAGGGTTACGCGACAATCAGTTTTAAATCACGCGCCCGAAGTTCAACACTGGAACAGGCGTACAATCTAGACGAAAAGTAATCAAAACACGGCCGAAAATCGAGGAGAGGTTTTCCCCCCCCAAAGGGGGGGAAGGGGGGGAAAAAGGGGGGGGGGGGGGTTTTTTTCCCCCCCCCCCTGACACCCCCCCCCTTTTCCAAAAGGGCCAAAAA
>JACEEZ010018999.1:0-70286 GCA_016584305.1 Chionoecetes opilio
TAACGCTACAGTTTAGAAGAAACTATGAAAAACGCTTGCAATATACCGTTATATCACAATAAATAACCTCTTACTCTTCTATTTAATAGCTTAATGTTATGTAAGCTACTTATAGGTGCAAATTATTCTAAAAAGAGGATTTTATACTTCGATTTGTAGGAAAACAGCTATATATCACCGATAAATAGCTAATATCATTGAAAACACTACATTTTATGGGTTTATAGCAATATGATAAGTAAAACTACTTGTATATATACAATAACGCTACAGTTTACAAGAAACTATGAAAAACGCTTGCTATATACCGTTATATCACAATAAATAACCTCTTACTCTTCTATTTAATAGCTTAATGTAATGTAGGCTACTTATAGGTGCAAATTATTCTTAAAAAGGATTTTATAATTTCAATTTGTAGGAAAACAGCTATATATCACTGATAATAGCTAAATATCTTGAAAACACTACATTTTATGGGTTTATAGCAATATGATAAGTAAAACTACTTGTATATATACAATAACGCTACAGTTTACAAGAAACTATGAAAAACGCTTGCAATATACCGTTATATCACAATAAATAACCTCTTACTCTTCTATTTAATAGCTTAATGTAATGTAAGCTACTTATAGGTGCAAATTATTCTAAAAAGAGGATTTTATACTTCAATTTGTAGGAAAACAGCTTTTATCACCGATAATAGCTAATATCATTGAAAACACTACATTTTATGGGTTTATAGCAATATAATAAGTAAAACTACTTGTATATATACAATAACGCTACAGTTTAGAAGAAACTATGAAAAACGCTTGCAATATACCGTTATAACACAATAAATAACCTCTTACTCTTCTATTTAATAGCTTAATGTAATGTAAGCTACTTATAGGTGCAAATTATTCTAAAAAGAGATTTTATACTTCAATTTGTAGGAAAACAAACTATATATCATCGATTACTAGCATCATTGAAAACACTACATATTATGGGTTTATAGCAATATGATAAGTAAAAATACTTGTATATTACAATAACGCTTACAGTTTACAAGAAACTATAAAAACGCTTGCAATATACCGTTATATCACAATAAATAACCTCTTACTCTTTATTTAATAGCTTAATGTAATGTAAGCTACTTATAGGTGCAAATTATTCTAAAAAGAGGATTTTTTTACTTAAATTTGTAGGGAAACAGCTATATATCACTGATAACTAGCTAAAATCATTCAAAACACTACATTTTATGGGTTTATAGCAATATAATAAGTAAAAACTACTTGTATATTACAATAACGCTACAGTTTAGAAGAAACTATGAAAAAACGCTTGCAATATACCGTTATATCACAATAAATACCTATTACTCTTCTATTTAATAGCTTAATGAATGTAAGCTACTTAAAAGGTGCAAATTATTCTAAAAAGAGGATTTTATACTTCAATTTGTAGGAAAACAGCTATATATCACCGATAAATAGCTAATATCATTGAAAACACTACATTTATGGGTTTATAGCAATATGATAAGTAAAACTACTTGTATATAGACAATAACGCTACAGTTTACAAGAAAAATATGAAAAACGCTTGGAATAACCGTTATATCAAATAAAATTTCCTTTACTCTTTAATTTATTAGCTTAATGTAATGTAAGCTACTTAAGTGCAAATTATTCTAAAAAGAGATTTTATACTTCAATTTGTAGGAAAACAGCTATATATCATGATAACTAGCTAAAATCATTGAAAAACATACATTTATGGCTTATAGCAATATAATAAAATAAAACTATTGTATATATAAAATAACGCTACATTAGAAGAAACTATGAAAAAACGCTTCAATATACCGTTATATCACAATAAATAACTCCTACTCTTCTATTTAATAGACTTAATGTTATGTAAGCTACTTATAGGTGCAAATTATTTAAAAAGAGGATTTTATACTATATCATTGTAGAAACAGCTAAAATCACTGTAAATAGCAATATATGAAAAACTCATTGTATAGTTAAACAAATACAGTTTAAAGAAACTATGACAAAACGCTTGCAAATACCGTTATATCAAATAAATAACCTCTTATCTTCTATTTAAAGCTTAATGTTATGTAAGCTACTTATAGGGCAAATATATTCTAAAAAAGGATGGGATACTTCAATTTGTAGAAAACAGCTATATATCACCGATAAATAGCTAATATCATTGAAAACACTACATTTTATGGGTTTATAGCAATATATAAGTAAAACTACTTGTATATATACAATAACGCTACAGTTTGAAAGAAAACTATGAAAAACGCTTGCAATAATACCGTTATATCACAATAAATTTCCTCTTACTCTTCTATTTAATAGCTTAATGTAATGTAGCTACTTATAGGTGCAAATTATTCCTAAAAGGGATTTATATTCAATTTGTAGGAAAACAGCTTATATATCACTGATAACTAGCTAAAATCATTCAAAACACTACATTTTATGGGTTTTATAGCAATATAATAAAGTAAAACTACTTGTATATATACAATAACGCTACAGTTTAGAAAAACTATGAAAAACGCTTGCAATAAACCGTTATATCACAATAATAACCTCTAATTCTTCTATTTAATAGCTTAATTTATGTAAGCTACTTAATAGTGCAAATTATTCTAAAAAAGAAATTTTATACTCAATTTGTAGGAAAACAACTTATATCACTGATAACTAAAGCTAATATCATTGAAACACTACATTAATGGGTTTATGCAATATGATAAGTAAAACTACTTGTATATAGACAAAAAACGCTACAGTTTACAAGAAACTATGAAAAACGCTTGAATACCGTTATATCACAATAGATTTCCTCTTACTCTTCTATTTATTAGCTTAATGTAATGTAAGCTACTTATAGGTGCAAATTATTCTAAAAAGGATTTTATACTTCAATTTGTAGGAAAAACAGCTATATATCACTGATAATTAGCTAAAATCATTGAAAACACTACATTATTATGGCTTTGTGCAAATTAAAAGTAAAACTATTTGTATATATAAAATAACGCTACAGTTTAGAAGAAACTATGAAAAACGCTTGCAATATACCGTTATATCACAATAAATAACCTCTACTCTTTATTTAATAGCTTAATGTTATGTAGCTACTTATAGGTGCAAATTATTCTAAAAAGAGGATTTTATACTCGAATTTGTAGGAAAACAGCTATTATCACCCGATAAATAGCTAATATCATTGAAACACTACATTTTATGGGTTTATAGCAATATGATAAGTAAAACTACTTGTATATATACAATAACGCTACAGTTTACAAGAAACTATGAAAAACGCTTGCTATATACCGTTATATCACAATAAATAACCTCTTACTCTTCTATTTAATAGCTTAATGTAATGTAGGCTACTTATAGGTGCAAATTATTCTTAAAAAGGATTTTATATTTCAATTTGTAGGAAAACAGCTATATATCACCGATAAATAGCTAATATTATTGAAAACACTACATTTTATGGGTTTATAGCAATATGATAAGTAAACTTACTTGTATATATACAATAACGCTACAGTTTACAAGAAACTATGAAAAACGCTTGCAATATACCGTTATATCACAATAAATACCCTATTACTCTTCTATTTAATAGCTTAATGTAATGTAAGCTACTAATAGGTGCAAATTATTCTAAAAAGAGGATTTTATACTTCAATTTGTAGGAAAACAGCTCTATATCACCGATAAATAGCTAATATCATTGAAAACACTACATTTTATGGGTTTATAGCAATATGATAAGTAAAACTACTTGTATATATACAATAACGCTACAGTTTACAAGAAACTATGAAAAAACGCTTGCAATATACCGTTATATCACAATACATTTCCTCCTACTCTTCTATTTAATAGCTTAATGTAATGTAAGCTACTTATAGGTGCAAATTATTCTAAAAAGAGGATTTTATACTTCAATTTGTAGGAAAACAGCTATATATCACTGATAACTAGCTAAATCATTGAAAACACTACATTTTATGGGTTTATAGCTATATAATAAGTAAAACTATTTGTATATATACAATAACGCTACAGTTTACAAGAAACTATGAAAAACGCTGGCAATATACCGTTATATCACAATAAATAACCTCTTACTCTTCTATTTATAGCTTAATGTAATTTAGGCAACTTATAGGTGCAAATTATTCTAAAAAGAGGATTTTATACTTCAATTTGTAGGAAAACAGCTATATATCACCGATAAATAGCTAATATCATTGAAAACACTACATTTTATGGGTTTATAGCAATATGATAAGTAAAACTACTTGTATATATACAATAACGCTACAGTTTACAAGAAACTATGAAAAAACGCTTGCAATATACCGTTATATCACAATAAATTTCCTCCTACTCTTCTATTTAATAGCTTAATGTAATGTAAGCTACTTATAGGTGCAAATTATTCTAAAAAGAGGATTTTATACTTCAATTTGTAGGAAAACAGCTATATATCACCGATAAATAGCTAATATCATTGAAAACACTACATTTTATGGGTTTATAGCAATATGATAAGTAAAACTACTTGTATATATATACAATAACGCTACAGTTTACAAAAACTATGAAAAACGCTTGCAATATACCGTTATATCACAATAAATAACCTCTTACTCTTCTATTTACTAGCTTAATGTAATGTAAGCAACTTATAGGGGCAAAAATTTTTCTAAAAAAAGGATGTATACTTAATTTATAGGAAAAAAAGCTATAATCACCCATAAATATTTTAAAATCATTTTAAAACACTACATTTTTTGGGTTTTAGCAATTGATAAATAAAAACTTTGTAAATACAAAAACGCTACAGTTTTTCAAGAAAAGTGAAAAAAAAACTTGCAATATACCGTTAACAAAAAAATAAAAATCTTATCTTTTATTTTTAGTTTAAGTAATGTAACTACTCATAGTGCAAATTTTTCTAAAAAAAAGATTTTATACCTCAATTTTTAGGAAAAAAAGCTATTATCATGATACTAGTAAAACATTTAAAACATAATTTTATAGGTTTTAGAATATGATAAGTAAAACTACTTGTAAAATTCCAATAAGCTACATTTTTCAAGAAACTATGAAACGCTTGCAATATACCCCTATATCACAATAAATAAACCTCTTTCTTTCTATTTTTTAGGATAATGTAATGTAAGTACTTTAGGTGCAAAAATTTTTCTAAAAAAAGGATTGTATACTTCAATTTGTAGGAAAAAAATATATCACCCATAAATATTTAATATCATTGAAATCACTACATTTTATGGGTTTATACAATCTATAATAAAACTACTTGTATATATCAATAACGCTACGTTTACAAGAAATTTTGAAAAACGCTTGCAAATACCGTTATATCACAAAAAATAAAATCTTACCTTTTTTTAATAGCTTAAAGTAATGTAAGCTACTGGTAGGTGCAAATTTTCTAAAAAAAAGATTTTTTTTTCTCAATTTTTGGAAAATAGCTATATATCACTGATAACTAGCTAATTATTGAAAAATAATTTATATGGGTTTTTAGCAATAGATAAGTAAAATACTTTTTATAGACAAAACGCTCGTTTACAAGAAGCTATGAAAAAAAGCTTGCAAAATCCGTTTTAAACACAATAAATAACCTCTTACTCTTTTATTTATACTTAATGTAAAGTAAGCTCTTTTAAGGGGCAAAAATTTTTCTAAAAAAAGGAATTTTTGCTTCAATTGTGGAAAAAAAACTAATTTTCCTGATACTAGCTAAAACATTCAAAAAAATACATTTTTGGGTTTTTAGCAATAAATAAATAAAATACTTTTATATAACCCCAAAAACGCTACATTTTTGAAGAAACTAGAAAAACGCTTGCAAATACCCCTTTTATACAATAAATAACCTCTTACTCTTCTATTTAAAGCTTAATGTAATGTAAATACTTATAGGTGCAAATTTTCTAAAAGAGTTTTTTACTTCAATTTTTTAGGAAAAACATTTTTAAAATTTACCCATAAATAGCTAATATCATGAAACCTACATTTTTTTGGGTTTTTAGCAATAGAAAGTAAAAATCTTTAATTATACAATAACGCTACAGTTTACAAGAAAAAGAAAAAAACTTGCAAAAAATTTCCCCTTTTATCACAATAAAAACCTCTTACTCTTCATTTACTACTTAAGTTTTATAAGCTACTTAAGGGGCAAAAAAAATTTTAAAAAAAAAGGGTGGGATCTTCAATTGTAGGAAAACAGTAATTCACTGATAACTAGCTAAAATCTTTAAAAAAACTACATTTTATGGGTTTTTTAGCAAAATAATAAATAAAAAACTTGTATATATACAATAACGCTACAGTTTAGAAGAAATATAAAAAAAAGCTTGCAATAAACCCTTTATCACAATATATAACCCCAACTCTTTTATTTAATAGCTTAATGTTATGTAAATATTATAGGTCAAAATTTTTCTAAAAAAAAGATTTTATACCTCAATTGTAGGAAAAAAAAGCTATATATCACTGTATGGTAAAATCATTGAAAAAAAACTACATTTTATGGGTTTTTAGCAAAATGATAAATAAAAAATACTTGTATATAGACAAAACGCTACAGTTTTTCAAAAAACTATGAAAAAGCTTGGAATATACCCTTATATCACAATAAATTTCCCCTTATCTTTATTTTTTTAGCTTAAGTTTAAAGTAAAACTTATAGGTGCAAATTATTCTAAAAGAGGATTTTATACTTTAATTTGTAGGAAAAAAAACTATATATCACGTACTAGCTAAAATCTTGAAAAAATACATTTTTTGGCTTTTTAGCAAAATAATAAATAAAACTATTTTTTATATAAAAAAAACGCTACATTTTGAAGAAAAATATGAAAAAAAGCTTGCAAAATACCGTTATACACAAAAAATAACCTTTACCTTCCATTAATAGTTAAAGTAATGTAAAACTCTTATAGGGGAAATTTTTCAAAAAAAAGGATTTTATACTTATTTTTTAGGGAAAAAAGCTATATATCCCCCGATAATTAGCCAAATTTTTTTGAAAACACACTTTTAGGGTTTTTAGCAATATCATAAGTAAAACTATTGTAAATAAAATAAGGGGCAATTTACAAGAAACTATGAAAAAAAGCTTGCTTATACGTTATTCCAATAAAAAACCCCTTTCTCTTCTATTTAAAAGCTTAAGTAATTTAAACTACTTTTATTGCAAATTTTTCAAAAAAAAGGGTTTTTTACTTCAATTTGTAGGGAAAACAGCTATATATACTGAAACTAGCTAAAATCTTGAAAACATACATTTTTTTGGGTTTATGCAATTAATAAGAAAATACTTGTTAATACAATAACGCACAGTTTTGAAGAAACTATGAAAAAAACGCTTTCAAATACCCTTTAACCCCCAATAAATAACCCCTTTACTCTTTATTTAATATTAAGTAATGAAAACTACTTATAGGTGCAAAATTCTAAAAAAAGGGTTTTTTTTAAATTTAATTGTAGGAAAACAGCTATATATCACCCATAAATAGCTAATATCATTTAAAAAATACATTTTTTGGGGTTTATAGCAAATAAAAGTAAAATACTTGTAAATATCAATAAAGCTACAGTTTCAAGAAAAACGATGAAAAACCTTGCAATATACCGTTATTCACAATAAAAACCTCTTACTCTTCTATTACTAGCTTAATGTTATATAAACTATTATAGGGGCAAATTATTTTAAAAAAAGGTGGGGTACTTCAATTTTTAGGAAAACATATATATCATGATAACTGCTAAAATCATTAAAAAAAACTACATTTATGGGGTTTAGCAATATAATAAATAAAATATTTTTATAATACAAAAACGCTACAGTTTAGAAGAAAAAATAGAAAAAAAGCTTGCAAAAAAACCGTTTTATCACAATATATAAACCCCCTTTAAATCTTTTTTTAAAAGCTAATGTTTTGTAAGCACTTTTAAGGGGGCAAAAAATTTTAAAAAAAGATTTTTACCTCAATTTTTTAGGAAAACGCTATATATCATGATCTGGCTAAAATCATTGAAAACATACATTTATGGGTTTATAGCAAAATGATAGTAAAAATTTTTATATAGACAAAAACGCTACAGTTTACAAAAAAAAATGAAAAAACCTTGGAAAATACCCTTAATCCAAAAAATTTTCCCCTTTCTCTTCTATTTTTTTAGTAAGTAATGTAAGCTACTTTAGGTGCAAATTATTTTAAAAAAAGGATTTTTTAAATCCCAATTTTTTGGGGAAAAAAGCATATATCATGATAAAAAGCTAAAACTTTAAAAACTACATTTTATGGCTTTATAGCAAAATAAAAAGTAAAAAAATATTGATTATAAAATAACGTACAGTTTTGAAAAAATTGAAAAACGCTTGCAATATACCCTTTTATCACAATAAAAACCTCTTACTCTTAAATTTAATAGCTTAAGTAATGAAGCTACTTTTATGCAAATTTTCAAAAAAGAGGATTTTATACTTCATTTTGTAGGAAAAAAGCTATATATCACCGATAATTAGCCAATATCATTGAAAACACTACATTTTATGGGTTTTATAGCAATATAATAAGTAAAACTACTTGTTATATATACAATAACGCTACCAGTTTACAAGAAACGATGAAAAACGCTTGCAATATACCGTTATATCACAATAAATAACCTCTTACTCTTCTAATTACTAGCTTAATGTTATATAAGCTACTTATAGGGGCAAATTATTCTAAAAAAAGGAGGGATACTTCAATTTGTAGGAAAACAGCTATATATCACTGATAACTAGCTAAAATCATTCAAAACACTACAATTTATTGGGTTTATAGCAATATAATAAGTAAAACTACTTGTATATATACAATAACGCTACAGTTTAGAAGAAAAATATGAAAACGCTTGCAATAAACCGTTATATCACAATATATAACCTCTAACTCTTCTATTTAATAGCTTAATGTTATGTAAGCTACTTATAGGTGCAAATTATTCTAAAAAAAAGATTTTATACCTCAATTTGTAGGAAAACAGCTATATATCACCGATAAATAGCTAAAATCATTGAAAACACTACATTTTATGGGTTTATAGCAATATGATAAGTAAAACTACTTGTATATATACAATAACGCTACATTTTACAAGAAACTATGACAAACGCTTGCAATATACCGCTATATCACAATAAATAACCTCTTACTCTTCTATTTATTAGGATAATGTAATGTAAGCTACTTATAGGTGCAAATTATTCTAAAAAAAGGATTGTATACTTCAATTTGTAGGAAAACAGCTATATATCACCGATAAATATTTAATATCATTGAAAACACTACATTTTATGGGTTTATAGCAATCTGATAAGTAAAACTACTTGTATATATACAATAACGCTACAGTTTACAAGAAATTATGAAAAACGCTTGCAATATACCGTTATATCACAATAAATAACCTCCTACTCTTCTATTTAATAGCTTAATGTAATGTAAGCTACTGATAGGTGCAAATTATTCTAAAAAAAAGATTTTATACCTCAATTTGTAGGAAAATAGCTATATATCACTGATAACTAGCTAATATCATTGAAAACACTACATTATATGGGTTTATAGCAATATGATAAGTAAAACTACTTGTATATATACAATAACGCTACAGTTTAGAAGAAACTATGAAAAACGCTTGCAATATACCGTTATATCACAATAAATAACCTCTTACTCTTCTATTTAATAGCTTAATGTTATGTAAGCTACTTATAGGTGCAAATTATTCTAAAAAGAGGATTTTATACTTCGATTTGTAGGAAAACAGCTATATATCACCGATAAATAGCTAATATCATTGAAAACACTACATTTTATGGGTTTATAGCAATATGATAAGTAAAACTACTTGTATATATTACAATACGCTACAGTTTACAAGAAACTATGAAAAACGCTTGCTATATACCGTTATATCACAATAAATAACCTCTTACTCTTCTATTTAATAGCTTAATGTAATGTAGGCTACTTATAGGTGCAAATTATTCTTAAAAAGGATTTTATATTTCAATTTGTAGGAAAACAGCTATATATCACCGATAAATAGCTAATATTATTGAAAACACTACATTTTATGGGTTTATAGCAATATGATAAGTAAACTTACTTGTATATATACAATAACGCTACAGTTTACAAGAAACTATGAAAAACGCTTGCAATATACCGTTATATCACAATAAATACCCTATTACTCTTCTATTTAATAGCTTAATGTAATGTAAGCTACTAATAGGTGCAAATTATTCTAAAAAGAGGATTTTATACTTCAATTTGTAGGAAAACAGCTATATATGCACTGATAAACTAGCTAAAATCATTCAAAAACACTACATTTTATGGGTTTATAGCAATATTAATAAAAAGTAAAATACTTGTATATATACAATAACGCTACAGTTAGAAAGAACTATGGAAAAAACGCTGCCAATAAAACCGTTATATCACAATATATTAACCTCTAATTCTTCTATTTTATAGCTAATGTTTATGTAGGCTACGTTATAGGTGCAAAATTATTTAAAAAAAAGATTTTTATACCTCAATTTTGTAGAAACACAACTATATAATCAAGAAATAGCTAAATAGCATTGAAAAAAACTACATTAGATGGAGTTTTTTTTTGATAGCAATATGATAAGTAAAAACTACTTGTATATAGACAATTAACGCGACGTTTACTATTAGAAAACTATGAAAAAACGCTTGCAAATACCGTTATATCACAATAGATTTCCTCTACTCTTCTATTTTAGATAAGCTTAATTGAATGTAAGATACCTTATAGGTGCAAATTATTTAAAAGAGGATTTATACTTCAATTTGTAGAAAACAGCTATATATCCCCCCACTGATAATTAGCTAAATCATTGAAAACACTACATTTTATGGCTTTATAGCAATATAAAAGTAAAAACTATTTGTATAATAAAATAAAGTACAGTTGAGAAGAAACTATGAATGAAAAACGCTTGCAATATACGTATATCAAAATAAATAAACTCATTACTCTTCTATTTAATTAGCTTAATGTTATGTAAGCTACTATAGGTGCAAATTATTCTAAAAAAGAGGATTTTTATACTTTCGATTTGTAGAAAACAGCTATATATAACCTATACAATAGCTAATATCATTGAAAACACTACATTTTATGGGTTTATAGCAATAATGATAAGTAAAAACTACTTGTATATAACAATAACGCTACATTTACAAGAAACTATGAAAAACGCTTGCATTATACCTTTATATCACAATAAATAACCTCTTACTCTTCTATTTAATAGCTTAATGTAATGGAGGCTACTTATAGTGCAAATTATTCTTAAAAAAGGATTTTATATTTCAATTTTGTAGGCAAACAAGCTATATATCACCGATAAATAGCTAATATATTGAAAACACTGACATTTATGGGTTTATAGCAATATGATAAGTAAACTTACTGGTATATATACAAAACGCTTACATATTTACAAGACACTATGAAAACGCTGTGCAATATACCTTATATCACAATAAAGACCCTATATCTCTTCTATTTAATAGCTTACTGTAATGTAAGCTACTAATAGGTGCCAATTATTCTAAAAAAGAGGATGTGATACTTCAATTTTTGTAGGAAAACAGCTCTATATCACCGATAAATAGCTAATATTCATTGAAACACTACATTTTATGGGGTTATAGCAATATGTAAGTAAAAACTACTTGTATATATACAATAACGCTACAGTTTACAAGAAACTATGAAAAAAACGCTTGCATATACCGTTTATATCACAAATTTACATTTCTCCTACTCTTCTATTTTAATAGCTTAATGTTAATGTAAGCTACTTATAGGTGCAATTATTCTAAAAAGAGATTTTATACTTCAATTTGTAGGAAAACAGCAATATATCATGATACTAGCTAAATCATGAAAACACTACATTTTATGGGTTATAGCGAATAATAAGAAAAACTATTTGTATATCATAAATAAAACGCTACGTTTACAAGAAACCTTTTTTAGTAAAAACGCTGGCAAGTATACCGTTATATCACAATAAATAACCTCTTACTCTTCCTATTTATAGCTAATGTAGGTAGGCAACTTATAGGTAGCAAATTATTCTAAAAAGAGGATTTTATACTTCAATTGGTAGGAACCAGCTTATATATCACCGATAAAAGCTAATATCATTGAAAAACACTACATTTTATGGGGTTATAGCAATATGATAAGTAAAACTACTTGTATAGTATACAATAAACGCTTACAGTTTTCACAGAAAACTATGAAAAAACGCTTGCAATATACAGTTATATCACAACAATAAATTTCCTCCTACTCTTCGATTTTAAGAGATTAATGGTATTGTAGCTACTTATAGGTGCAAATTATTCTAAAAAGAGGATTTTATACTTCAATTTGTAGGAAAACAGCTATATATCACGATAAATAGCTAAGATCATGAAAACACTACATTTTATGGGTTTATAGCAATATGATAAGTAAAACTACTGGTTATATATTACATACCCCCCCCCCCCCCCCCCCCCTGCTACAGTTACAAAAAAACTATGAAAAACGTTGCAATATACGTTATTCACAATAAATAACCTCGTACTCTTCTATTTAACTAGCTTAATGTAATGTAAGCAACTTATAGGGGCAAATTATTCTAAAAAAAGGATGGGGATTACTTCAATGTGTAGGAAAACAGCTAGCTATAAATCACCGATAATAGCAATACATGAAAAACACTACATTTTATGGGTTTATAGCAATATAATAAGTAAAAAACTACTTGTATATAAACAGTAACGCTACAGTTTAGAAGAAAAATATTGAAAAAACGCTTGAATATACAGTTATATCACAATAAAATAAAGCCTCTACTCTTTATTTCATAGCTTAATGTAATGTAAACTACTATAGGTGCAAATTATTCTTAAAAAGAGGATTTTATACTTCAATTTGTAGGAAAACAGCTAGTATATCACTGGATAAACTAGCTAAAATCATTGAAAAACCACTACATTTTAGGGTTCTATAGCAATTGATAAGTATAACTAACTTGTATATATACAATAACCGCATACAGTTTACAAGAAAACTAGAGAAACGCTTGCAAATACCGTTATATCACAATAAATAACCTCTTACTCTTCTATTTAATAGCTTAATGTAATGTAAAGCTACTTATATGTGCAAAAGTATTCTAAAAAAAGGATGTTGTATACTTCAAATTTATAGGAAAACAGCTATATATCACCGATAAAATATTCGAATATCAGTGAAAACACTACATTTATGGGTTATAAGCAATCTGATAAGTAAAACTACTTGTATATCTACAATAACGCTACGTACAAGAAAACTATGAAAAACGCTTGCAAATATACCGTTAGATCAAAATAAATAACCTCTTCACTCTTATATTTAATAGCTTAATGTAATGTAAGCTACTCATAGGTGCAAATCATTAAAAATTATTCTAAACAAAGAATTTATACCTCAATTTGTAGGAAAACAGCTATATTATCACTGATAATAGCCTAATATCATTGAAAACCCTACATTGTATAGGTTTATAGCATATGTAAGTAAAACTACTGTTATATATACAATAACGCTACATTTTACAAAGAAACTATGACAACGCACTTGCAATATACCGCTATATCACAAATAAATAACCTCTTACTCTTCTATTTAATAGTTAATGTAATGATAAGTACTTCATAGGTGCAAATTATTCTAAAAAGAGAATAATTTATGCTTCATTTGTAGGAAAACAGCTATAATCAATGATAACTAGCTAAAATCATTCCAAAACACTACATTTTTTATGGGTTTATAGCAATATAATAAGTAAAACTACTTGTATATATACAATAACGCTACAGTTTAGAAAGGAAAACTAGGAAAAACGCTTGCAATATACCGTTATATCACAATAAATAAACCTCTTACTCTTCTATTATAGCTTATGTAATGTAAGGCTACTTATAGGTGCAAATTATTCTAAAAGATGGTTTTATACTTCAATTTGTAGGAAAAACAGTTATATATCACCGATAAATAGCTAATATCATTGAAAACACTAATTTATGGGTTTATAGCAATATGATAGTTAAAACTACTTGTATATATAGACCATAACGCTTACAGTTTACAAGAAACGATGAAAACTATTCGCTGGCAATATACCGTTTATATCACAAATAAATAAACCTCTTAATCTTATGATTACTAGCTAATGTTATATAAGCTAACTTTATAGGGGCCACATTTTCTAAAAAAAGGATGGGATACTTTCAATTTGTAGGAAAACAGCTATATATTCATGATAACTAGCTAAATCATTCAAAACACTACATTTTATGGGTTTATAGCAAATAATAAGTAAAACTCCTTGTATATAAACAATAACGCTACGGTTAGAAGAAAAACTATGAAAAAAACGCTGCAATAAACCGTTATATCACAAATATATAACTCTAACTCTTCTATTTAATAGCTTACTGTTATGTAAGTACTTATAGTGCAAAATTTATTCTAAAAAGAGTTTTATACCTCATTTGTAGAAAACAGCTATATATCACTGATAACTGGCTAATATCATGAAAACACTACTGATTATTGGGTTTGTAGCAATATGATAAGTAAAAACTACTTGTATGAGACACTACGCTACAGTTTACAAGAAAACTATGAAAAAACGTTGGAAATTATACCGTTTATATCACAATAAATTTCCTCTTACTCTTCTATTTATTAGCTAGATGTAATGTAGCTACTTATAGGTGAAATTATTCTAAAAAGAGGATTTTATACTTCAATTGTAGGGAAAACAGCTATATATCCTGATAAACTAGCTTAAAATCATTGAAAACACTACATTGTATGGACTTATAGCAATATATAAGTAAAACTATTTTTGTATATATAAAATAAACGCTACAGTTTAGAAGAAACTATGAAAAAACGCTGCAAATATACCGTTTATCACAATAAATAAACCTCTTACTCTTCCATTTAATAGTTAATGTAATGTAGTACTATAGGTGCCAAATTATCAAAAAAGAGGATTTTATACTTCATTTTTGTAGGAAACAACAGCTATATATCACCGATAATAGCCATTTCATTGAAAACACTACATTTTTATGGGTTTTATAGCAATATCATAAGTAAACTACTGTATATATAAAAATAAGGGTACAATTTACAAGAAACTATGACAAAACGCTTGCTATATACCGTTAGATCACAATAAATAACCTCTTACTCTTCTATTTAATAGCTTAATGTAATTTAAGCTACTTTATTTGCAAATTATTCAAAAAAAAGGGATTTTTATACTTCAATTGTAGGAAAACAGCTATATATCACTGATAAACTAGCAAAATCAGTGAAAACACTACATTTTATGGGTTTATAGCAATATAATAAGTAAAACTAATTGTATATAGACAATAACGCTACAGTTTAGAAGGACACTATGAAAAACGCTGCAAATATACCGTGTAACCACAATAAATAACCTATTACTCTTCTATGTAATAGCTTAAGTAATGAAGCTTATTATAAGGTGCAAATTATTCTAATAAGAGGATTTTATACTTCAATTGTAGGAAAACAGATATATATCACCGATAAATAGTGAATATCATTGAAAAACCACTACATTTTATGGGTTTATAGCAATATAATAAGTTAAAATACGTGTATATATCTACAATAACGCTTACAGTTTACAAGAAACGATGAAAAACGCTTGCAATATCCGTTATATCCACAATTAAATAACTCTTACTCTTATATTGTACTAGCTAATGTTATATAGCACTTATGTAGGGGAAATTATTCTTAAAAAAAAGGATTTGGATACTTCAATTTGTAGGAAAACAGCTATATATCATGATAACAGCTAAAATAATCAAAACACTACATTGTTATGGGTGTATAGCAACTATAAAAGTAAAACACTTGGTTATATATACAATACGCTACAGTTAGAAGAAACTATGAAAAAACGCTGCAATTAAACCGTTATATCACAATATATAAACTCTAAACTCTTCTATTTAAATCGATTAATGTTATGTAAGCTACTTATAGTGCAAATTTATTCTTAAAAAAAAGATTATACCTCAATTTGTAGGAAAACAGCTATATATGCAATTGATAACTGGGTAATAGCATTTAAAACACTACATTCTATGGGTTTTTATAGCAATATGATAAGTAAAGACTACTTGTATAGACAATAACGCTACCAGTTTTACAAGAAACTATGAAAAACGCTTGGGAATATACGTTATATCACATAAATTTCCTCTTACTCTTCTATTTATTAGCTAATGTAATGTAAGCACTATAGGTGCAAATTATTCTAAAAAGAGGATTTATACTTCAATTTGTAGGAAAACAGCTATATATCACTGATAAAAAAAAAAAAAAAAAAAAAAACTAGCTAAAAATCAATTTTGAAAAAATCAATTTATGGCTTTATAGCAATATAATAAGTAAAAAAACTATTTGTATATATAAAATAACGCTACAGTTAGAAGAAACTATGAAAAAACGCTTTGCAATATACCGTTATATCACAATAAATAACCTCTTACTCTTTCCATGTAATAGCTTAATGTAATGTAAGCACTTATCGGTGCAAAATTATTCAAAAAAAGGATTTTATACTTAATTTTGTAGGAAAAACAGCTATATATCACGATACATTAGCCAAATTCATTGAAAACATACATTTGTATGTGTTTATATCAATATCATAAGTAAAAATACTTGTATATATAAAATAAGGGTACAATTTACAAGAAACTATAAAAAAACGCTTGCTTATCCCCTTTTTCACAATAAAATAACCCTCTTTCTTTCTATTTAAAGTTAATGTAATTTTAAATACTTATATTTGCAAAATTTTTCAAAAAAAAAGGGTTTTACTTTTAATTTGTAGGAAACAGCTATATATACTGTAACTAGCTAAAATCATTAAAACACTACATTTTATGGGTTTTTTAGAATAAATAAGTTAAAATACTTGTATATATACAATAAACCCACAGTTTAGAAGAAAACTATGAAAAACGCTTGCATATACCCTTTAACCCAATAAATAACCTTTATCTTCTATTTTAAAAGTTTAAAGTAAGTAAGCTACTTATGGTGCAAATTATTCTAAAAGAGGATTTTTTACTTCAATTTTTAGGAAAACGCTAATATCACCGATAAAAAGTAATATCATTGAAAACACTACATTTTTGGGTTTTTAGCAATAAATAAGTAAAACACTTGGTATATACAAAAACGCTAAGTTTAGAAGAAACTATGAAAAACGCAACAATATCCGTTTATCACAAAAAAAACCTTTTACTCTTTTATTTTAAAAGCTTAATGTAATGTAAGCCCTTTTAGGGCAAAATTTTTTAAAAAGAGGATTTTCACTCAATTTGTAGGAAAACAGCATATATCACCGATAAAAAGTTTTAAAACATTGAAAACACTACATTTTGGGGTTTAAGAATATGAAAATAAAACTACTTGTTTTAAAATACAATAACGCTACAGTTTCAAGAAAAAATGAAAAACGCTTGCAAATAACGTTTTATCACAATAAAAAAAATTTTTACTCTTATTTAATACTTAATGTAATGTAAGCCTTATAGGTGCAAATTTTCTAAAAAGAGGTTTTTACCTCAATTTGAGGAAAACAGATATATAACACTGATAATAGGTAAAATATTTAAAACACAATTTATGGGTTTATGTAATTAAAATTTGTAAAAATACGTTAATTAATACAATAACGCTACAGTTTACAAAAAGCTTGAAAAAGCGCAAATAACCCTTATATCCAATAAATAACCTCTTTTCTTCTATTTTAGCTTAATGTAATTAAATACTTTTAAAATGAAATTTTTAAAAAGAGGATTTTAACTTCAATTGTAGGGGGAAAAAAGCTATAATCACCGATAAAAGCTAAATTTATTGAAAAAACCCAAAATTTTTTTGGGTTTTGAAAATAAAAAGTAAAACTACTTTTATATAAACAATAACGCTCGTTTGAGGAAACTATGAAAACGCAAACAATATACCGTTATAAAACACTAAATAACCCTTACTCTTCTATTTGCTTATGTAATGTAAGTACTTTTAGGTGCAAATTATTCTTAAAAGGGATTTTAACTTCAATTTTAGGGGGGAAAAAATATATACACCCAAAAAATAGCTAAATCATTGAAAACACTCATTTTATGGGTTTGTACAATATGATAAGTAAAAAAACTTGTATATAACAATAACGCTAAGTTTACAAAAACTAGAAAAAAGCTTTTCAATATACCGTTATATCACAAAAAAAATTTCCCCCTACTCTTTATTTAATAGTTTAAAGTAAAGTAAGCTACTTAAGGGCAAATTTTTCTAAAAAAAGGATTTTTACAAATTCAATTTGTAGGGAAAAAAAGCTATATACACTATAATACCTTTTAAAATCTTGAAAAAATACATTTTATGGGTTTATAAAATATAACAGTAAAAATACTTGTATATTACAAAAACGCTACCGTTTTTCAAGAAGCTTGAAAAAAAACTTGTAATATACCCTTTTTTTCACAAAAAAAACCTTTACTCTTCTATTTTTAGCTAAAGTAATTTTGCACTTTAGGTGCAAAATTTTCTAAAAAGAGGATTTTTTACTTCAATTTTTAGGGAAACAGTATATATCATGATAACTAGCTAAAATCATTGAAAAAAACTATATTTTTTGGGGGTTTTTAGCATATAATAAGTAAAACCTTGATTATACAAAAACGCTACAGTTTAGAAGAAACTATGAAAAACGCTTGCAAATTTACCCTTTTTTATCACAATAAAAAACCTCTTTTCCTTCTATTAAAAAGCTTTCGAATGTAAAAATTATAGGTCAAATTATTCAAAAAGAGGATTTTATACTTCAATTTGTAGGAAAAACACTAAAAATCCTGAAATAGGTTTTTAAAAACATTGAAAACAAACCCCTTTTTATGGGGTTTTTTTGAATTGATAAGTAAAAAACTTGTATAATACAATAAAAGCTACAGTTTACAAAAAAAACTATGAAAAAAAAGCTTGCAATAACCGTATACACAAAAATTTTCCCCCTACTCTTCTATTTAATAGTTAAGTAAAGTTTTAAACTTTTTAGGTGCAAATTTTTCTAAAAAAGGATTTTATCTTAATTTTTAGGAAAACAGCATATATATGATAACTACTAAAACATTGAAACCTACATTTTAGGGTTTATAGAAAAATTAAAAAAAGTAAAACATTTGTATACATTTTAAAAACGCTAAGTTTACAAGAAACTATAAAAACGCTGGCAATTACCGTTATATCACAAAAAAAACCCTTTTCTTTATTTTAAAAGTTAATGTAATGTAAGCAACTTTTAAAGGTGCAAAATTATTCAAAAAAAAGGATTTTAACTTAAAATTTTTAGGGGAAAAAGTTATATCACCGATAAATAGCTAATTTTCATTGAAAAAAACTACATTTATGGTTTATACAATATAATAGTAAAACATTTATATATACAATAACGCTAAGTTTTCAAGAAACTATGAAAAAAAGCTGGCAAATACCGTTTTTATCACAATAAATAACCTCTTCCCCTTTTATTTTAAAAGCTTAATTAAGGGAAGCAACTTATAGGTGCAAATTATTCTAAAAAAGGGGGTTTTAATTTAATTTGAGGAAAACGCTATATATCACCGATAAATAGCTAAAATTTATTGAAAAAATACATTTTATGGGGTTATAGCAATATGATAAGTAAAACTACTTGTATATATACAATAACGCTACAGTTTACAGAAACTATGAAAAAGCTTGCAATATACCGTTATATCAAATAAATAACCTCTTACTCTTCTATTTAATAGCTTAATGTAATGTAAGCTAAACTATTAATAAGGTGTTAATTAATCTAGAAAAGATTATACTCATTTAGAAAAAATAATAAACACTAAATTAGGTATAATAATTGAAAAACTACTTTATGGTTTATAGCAATATAATTAAAAAACTACTTGTATATTACAATACGCTAAGTTTACAGACTATAAAAACGCTTGCTAATATACTTATATCACTAATTAAGCTTTACTTTTAATTAATAACTAATGTATGTAAATTATATAAGGTTGCAGAATATTTAAAAATGAAATATGTTACTTCAATTTAGAAAACACATATTACCATATTAAGCTATAATATTCAAACATACATTTTATAGGTTTAAAGCAATATAATAAGCTTAAACTACTTGTATATATACAATAACCTCATTAAAGAACTTAAATACGCTTGAAATATACTTATATGCAAATATCATAATAAACTTTGTATTACTTTCTAAAACTTTAACCGAATACTATATAATAATTTATTATTAAGCTTAATTATAGGTGCAAATTATTCTAAAAAGGGATTTTAAACTTCAGTTTGTAGGAAAACAGCTATATATCACGATAAAAGCTAATATCATGTAAAACACTACATTTATGGGTTTTATGCAATATATAAGTAAAACTACTTGTATATATACAATACGCTACAGTTACAGAATATGAAAACGCTGCAATATACCTTTATCACAATAAATTCCTATAACTCTTCTATTTATATTTAATGTAATGTAAGCTATATAGTGCAAATTATTCTAAAAGAGATTTTGATACTTCAATTTGTAGGAAAACACAATAATTACTATCTTATAAATCATTTGAGTAACACTTAATAGTAAATAGTCTTATAGAATATATAATAAACTACTTGTAAAAACTATATAACGCTAAGTTACAGAAACTATGAAAAACACATTGAAATACCGTTTATCACATATAATACTCTTTAAATCTTTATTTACTAACTTAATGTAAGTAAGTATTATAAGGCAAATTTTATAAAAGATGGATACTTCAATCTGTAGATACATAACCACTTCAAATAGCTAATATTATGATAACACTACAATTTATAAAGGATGATTCATTTAGATAGAAATATAATAGTAAACTACATTGTATAATACATATACGTCTAAGTTTATAAGTATAAACTATGAAATACGCTTGCAAATACCGTTAATCAAATAATAACGTTACTTTCTATTTAATAGCTAATTAATGTTACTCTTATATTGAAAATTAATTTAAAGAACATTTATACTTCAATTTTGTAAAACAGTAATTACTGATACTAGCTAAAATCTTAAAAACCTAATTTATGGTTTATAGCAATATAATAGTAAAACACTACTTGTATATATACAATAACGCTACAGTTTATAAGAAACTATGAAAAACGAACTAGCAATAAACCGATAAATTTAAACACAATATATAACCTCTAACTCTTCTATTTAATAGCTTAATGTTATGTAAGCTACTTATAGGTGCAAATTATTCTAAAAAGAGGATTTTATACTTCGATTTGTAGGAAACAGCTATATATCACCGATAAATAGCTAATATCATTGAAAACCTACATTTAATGGGTTTATAGCAATATGATAATAAACTACTTGTATATATAACATAATCTACAGTTTACAGAAACTATTGAAGCTTGCTATTTAGTTCTTTTGACCCCCTTACCTTAGTTACCATATGTAGTGCCCACCTTGGGAGTGTACTCTACATCCTGGTTACTCCGCTGCCACCACCCACATTAAGTGGGAAAAATATATGATTGAACAAAAAAAAAAAATTTAAAAATATGAAAGGACTGGTTGGAAACGAATGAAACCGTTAAATATATTTCTAATTTAATATTTAAAACTCTTTACTTTTCCCCCATTATGTAGTTTTTATCCTTCATAATTTTTTTAAATATTAAGTTTTCCTTCCCCCCCTTTCGATACGCACGCGAAATCTCTGTCGTTATCCAATATAATTTACTATCTTTGGAAATTTCAGTCCATGTTACCCTTAAAACGATACGCACATGTAACCAAGTCGTTATCCTAATAAAATGTTGTAGTCTACCCCCAATTTCCAATTTTTCCCTCTCATTATTTTTTATTTCCTTCTTTCTCCTTTCCTCACACGGCGGGCTTAATTTTGTGGTTGCCCCCTTGCAAATTTGTGAGCGCTTGGCCCCCGGGTCCCCAAAACAGCACCCTACCTTGGGCCCCAAAAGTAATGCACTTCTTTAGTTTTGGGTCAACAAAATAAATCCCCAGTAAGTCTGTCTACATCCTAGTTAAAAAAACGTTTACAACATCCTTATAGGGCGAAAAAGGTCCCCTCCCATGGGCTTACCCCCCGGGGTCAGTCTGCTACAAAAGCAACCCGACGTTCACTCCCCCTTTTCACTTCGTTTTTGATACGTGGGCAATACCATGCTTAAAATTAGCCCCAACCATGATTCGGAATGAGGGGTTTTGGAAAATTTCCCCGTTAGCTTATTGATACTTAGTGTTATTTCATCTTTCCCCCTATTAATGTAAATTTCTCGCGTTACACTAATACCGTTTTATCACAATAAAAAACGTCTTACTCTTCTATTTAAAAAGATTAATGTAATTAAACTACTTATGGTGCAAATTATTTTAAAAAGGATTTATATTTTAATTTTAGGAAAACACTATAATCCCGATAAATAGCTAATATCATTGAAAAAAACTACATTTTTTGGGTTTATAGCAATAGATAAGTAAACTTTCTTGTATATATTAATACCTACATTTTTCAAGAAAAATATGAAAAACGTTGCAAATATACCCTTATATCACAATAAATACCCTATTACTCTTCATTTAATAGCTTAATGTAATGTAAGCACTGATAGGGGCAAATTATTCTAAAAAAGAGGATTTTTTTTACTTTAAATTTGTAGGAAAACAGCTATATATCACCGATAAATACTAAATCATTGAAAACACTCATTTTATGGGTTTTTAAACAATATAATAAGTAAAACTATTGTATATTACAATAAAGTACTTTAGAAAAACTAGAAAACGCTTGCAAAAACCGTTTTATACCACAATTAACCCCTTACTCTTTATTTAAAAGCTTAAGTAATGTAAGCACTTTTAGGTGCAAATTTTCTAAAAAAAGAGGGTTTTATACTTTTTTTGTGGAAAAAAGCTATATTCACCCATAAATAGCAATATCATGAAACACTCATTTATGGGGTTATAGCAATATAAAAAGTAAACTACTTTATATACAATAACGCAACAGTTTAGAAGAAACTATGAAAAACCAACAATATACCGTTATATCACAATAAAAAACCTCTTACTCTTTTTTTTAAAAGCTTATGTAATGTAAGCTCTTATAGGTGCAAAATTTTTCTAAAAAAGATTTTAACTTTAAATTTTTAGGAAAACGCTATATATCCCGATAAATACTAATATCATTGAAAAAACCCACATTTTAGGGTTTATAGCAATCTGTAAGTAAACACTTGTAATTTACAATAACGTACTTTTTTAAGAAACTTGAAAAACGCTTGCAAAAACCTTATTCACAATAAATAACCCCTTCTCTTTTTTAATAGCTTAAAGTAATGTAAGAACTTATAGGTGCAAAATTATTCTAAAAAGAGGATTTTAACTTCAATTTTTTAAAAAGGAAAAAAGCTATATATCACCGATAAATAGCAAAATTTATTAAAACTACATTTTATGGGTTTATAGAATTGATAAGTAAAAAATACTTTTATTACAAAAGGCTACAGTTTACAAGAAACTATGAAAACGCTTGCAAAACCGTTATATCACAAAAAATAACCCTTTTCTTTTTTTAATGCTAATGAATTAACTATTTTTAGGTGCAAATTATTCTAAAAGAGGATTTTTTACCCCAATTTTTAGGAAAAAAAGATATATAACACTGAAACTAGGTAAAAACATTTAAAACACTACATTTTAGGGTTTTTACAATAAATTGTAAAAATACTTGTTATAACAATAACGCACAGTTTACAAAAAGCTATGAAAAACGCTTTCAATATACCCCTTTTTATCACAAAAAATAACCTCTTACTCTTCATTTTAATGCTTAATGTAATGTAAGCTACTTTGGGCAAATTATTCTAAAAAGAGGATTTTATCCTCAAATTTTTAGGAAAAAAATTATAACACGATAACTAGGTAAAATCATTGAAAACCTACATTTTATGGGTTTTTAGCATATAATTTTAAACTACTTGTTATATACAATAAAAGCTACAGTTTACAAGAAACTATGAAAAACGCTTGAATATACCCTTATATCACAATAAATAACCCCTTCTCTTTATTTATGCTTAATGTAATGTAATACTTATAGGTGCAATTATTCTAAAAAGGGATTTTTTTTCTTCAATTTTTAGGGAAACAGCTTTATCACTGATAAATAGTAAATCATTCAAAACACACATTTTATGGCTTTTAACAATATAATAGTAAAAATACTTGTATATATACAAAACGCTCAGTTTAAAGAAACTTGAAAAAAAGCAAACAATATACCTTATATCCAAAAAATAACCTCTTCTCTTCCATTTATTACTTTTTGTAATGTAAGCTACTTATAGGTGCAAATTTTCTAAAAGAGGGTTTTAACATCAATTTTTAGGGAACAGCTATATATCACCGCAATACTAAAATCATTGAAAAAACAACATTTTATAGGGTTTTTGCAATATGAAAGTAAAACTACTGTATATATCCAAACGCTAAAAGTTTACAAAAAACTATAAAAAAATTTTCAAAATACCCTTATTCACAAAAAAATAACCTCTATTTCTATTTCTAGCTTAATTAATGTAAGCTACTTATAGGGGCAAATTTTTCTAAAAAAGGATGGATACTTCAATTTTTTTAGGGAAAAAACTAATATCACCGATAAATAGCTAATATCATTGAAAAAACTACATTTTTAAAAGGGTTTTTTAGCAATAAAAAGTAAAATACTTGTAAATACTATAAAAGCTACAGTTTTTGAAGAAACTTGAAAAACGCTTGCAATATACCTTTTTTTCACAATAAAAAACCTCTTACTCTTCTATTTAATAGCCTAATGTTATGTAAGCTACTTATAGGTGCAAATTATTCTAAAAAGAGGATTTTATACTTCGATTTGTAGGAAAACAGCTATATATCACCGATAAATAGCTAATATTATTGAAAACACTACATTTTATGGGTTTATAGCAATATGATAAGTAAACTTACTTGTATATATACAATAACGCTACAGTTTACAAGAAACTATGAAAAACGCTTGCAATATACCGTTATATCACAATAAATACCCTATTACTCTTCTATTTAATAGCTTAATGTAATGTAAGCTACTAATAGGTGCAAATTATTCTAAAAAGAGGATTTTATACTTCAATTTGTAGGAAAACAGCTCTATATCACCGATAAATAGCTAATATCATTGAAAACACTACATTTTATGGGTTTATAGCAATATAATAAGTAAAACTACTTGTATATATACAATAACGCTACAGTTTAGAAGAAACTATGAAAAACGCTTGCAATATACCGTTATACCACAATAAATAACCTCTTACTCTTCTATTTAATAGCTTAATGTAATATAAGCTACTTATAGGTGCAAATTATTCTAAAAAAAAGATTTTATACCTAAATTTGTAGGAAAACAACTATATATCACCGATTACTAGCATCATTGAAAACACTACATATTATGGGTTTATAGCAATATGATAAGTAAAACTACTTGTATATATACAATAACGCTACAGTTTACAAGAAACTATGAAAAACGCTTGCAATATACCGCTATATCACAATAAATAACCTCTTACTCTTTTATTTAATAGCTTAATGTAATGTAAGCTACTTATAGGTGCAAATTATTCTAAAAAGAGGATTTTTTACTTTAATTTGTAGGGAAACAGCTATATATCACTGATAACTAGCTAAAATAATTCAAAACACTACATTTTATGGGTTTATAGCAATATAATAAGTAAAACTACTTGTATATATACAATAACGCTACAGTTTACAAGAAACTATGAAAAACGCTTGCAATATACCGTTATATCACAATAAATTTCCTCTTACTCTTCTATTCACTAGCTTAATGTAATGTAAGGTACTTAGAGGGGCAAATTATTCTAAAAAAAGGATGGTATACTTCAATTTGTAGGAAAACAGCTATATATCACCGATAAATAGCTAATATCATTGAAAACACTAATTTGTATGGGTTTATAGCAATATGATAAGTAAAACTACTTGAATATATACAATAACGCTACAGTTTACAAGAAGCTATGAAAAACGCTTGCAATATACCGTTATATCACAATAAATAACCTCTTACTCTTCTATTTAATAGCTTAATGTAATGTAAGCTACTTATAGGTGCAAATTATTCTAAAAAGAGGATTTTATACTTCAATTTGTAGGGAAACAGATATATATCACTGATAACTAGCTAAAATCATTGGAAACACTACATTTTATGGGTTTATAGCAATATAATCAGTAAAACTACTTGTATATATACAATAACGCTACAGTTTAGAAGAAACTATGAAAAACGCTTGCAATATACCGTTATATCACAATAAATAACCTCTTACTCTTCTATTTAATAGCTTAATGTAATGTAAGCTACTTATAGGTGCAAATTATTCTAAAAAGAGGATTTTATACTTCAATTTGTAGGAAAACAGCTATATATCACCGATAAATACCTAATATCATTGAAACACTACCATTTTATGGGTTTATAGCAATATAATAAGTAAAACTACTTGTATATATACAATAACGCTACAGTTTAGAAGAAACTATGAAAAACGCTTGCAATATACCGTTATATCACAATAAATAACCTCTTACTCTTCTATTTAATAGCTTAATGTAAAGTAAGCAACTTATAGGTGCAAATTATTCTAAAAGAAATATTTTATACCTCAATTTGTAGAAAAACAGCTATATATCACTGATAACTAGCTAAAATCATTGAAAACACTACATTTTATGGCTTTATAGCAATATAATAAGTAAAACTATTTGTATATATAAAATAACGCTACAGTTTAGAAGAAACTATGAAAAACGCTTGCAATATACCGTTATATCACAATAAATAACCTCTTACTCTTCTATTTAATAGCTTAATGTAATGTAAGCTACTTATAGGTGCAAATTATTCTAAAAAGAGGATTTTATACTTCATTTTGTAGGAAAACAGCTATATATCACCGATAATTAGCCAATTTCATTGAAAACACTACATTTTATGGGTTTATAGCAATATCATAAGTAAAACTACTTGTATATATAAAATAACGGTACAATTTACAAGAAACTATGAAAAACGCTTGCTATATACCGTTATATCACAATAAATAACCTCTTACTCTTCTATTTAATAGCTTAATGTAATGTAAGCTACTTATATTTGCAAATTATTCAAAAAAAAGGATTTTATACTTCAATTTGTAGGAAAACAGCTATATATCACTGATAACTAGCTAAAATCATTGAAAACACTACATTTTATGGGTTTATAGCAATATAATAAGTAAAACTACTTGTATATATACAATAACGCTACAGTTTAGAAGAAACTATGAAAAACGCTTGCAATATACCGTTATACCACAATAAATAACCTCTTACTCTTCTATTTAATAGCTTAATGTAATGTAAGCTACTTATAGGTGCAAATTATTCTAAAAAGAGGATTTTATACTTCAATTTGTAGGAAAACAGCTATATATCACCGATAAATAGCTAATATCATTGAAAACACTACATTTTATGGGTTTATAGCAATATAATAAGTAAAACTACTTGTGTATATACAATAACGCTACAGTTTAGAAGAAACTATGAAAAACGCAAGCAATATACCGTTATATCACAATAAATAACCTTTTACTCTTCTATTTAATAGCTTAATGTAATGTAAGCTACTTATAGGTGCAAATTATTCTAAAAAGAGGATTTTACACTTCAATTTGTAGGAAAACAGCTATATATCACCGATAAATAGCTAATATCATTGAAAACACTACATTTTATGGGTTTATAGCAATATGATAAGTAAAACTACTTGTATATATACAATAACGCTACAGTTTACAAGAAACTATGAAAAACGCTTGCAATATACCGTTATATCACAATAAATAACTTCTTACTCTTCTATTTAATAGCTTAATGTAATGTAAGCTACTTATAGGTGCAAATTATTCTAAAAAGAGGATTTTATACCTCAATTTGTAGGAAAACAGATATATAACACTGATAACTAGGTAAAATCATTGAAAACACTACATTTTATGGGTTTATAGTAATATAATTAGTAAAACTACTTGTATATATACAATAACGCTACAGTTTACAAGAAGCTATGAAAAACGCTTGCAATATACCGTTATATCACAATAAATAACCTCTTACTCTTCTATTTAATAGCTTAATGTAATGTAAGCTACTTATAGGGGCAGATTATTTTAAAAAAAGGATGGGATACTTCAATTTGTAGGAAAACAGCTATATATCACCGATAAATAGCTAATATCATTGAAAACACTACATTTTATGGGTTTATAGCAATATGATAAGTAAAACTACTTGTATATATACAATAACGCTACAGTTTACAAGAAACTATGAAAAACGCTTGCTATATACCGTTATATTACAATAAATAACCTCTTACTCTTCTATTTAATAGCTTAATGTAATAAAGGCTACTTATAGGTGCAAATTATTCTTAAAAAGGATTTTATATTTCAATTTGTAGGAAAACAGCTATATATCACCGATAAATAGCTAATATTATTGAAAACACTACATTTTATGGGTTTATAGCAATATGATAAGTAAACTTACTTGTATATATACAATAACGCTACAGTTTACAAGAAACTATGAAAAACGCTTGCAATATACCGTTATATCACAATAAATACCCTATTACTCTTCTATTTAATAGCTTAATGTAATGTAAGCTACTAATAGTTGCAAATTATTCTAAAAAGAGGATTTTATACTTCAATTTGTAGGAAAACAGCTCTATATCACCGATAAATAGCTAATATCATTGAAAACACTACATTTTATGGGTTTATAGCAATATAATAAGTAAAACTACTTGTATATATACAATAACGCTACAGTTTAGAAGAAACTATGAAAAACGCTTGCAATATACCGTTATACCACAATAAATAACCTTTTACTCTTCCATTTATTAGCTTAATGTAATGTAAGCTACTTATAGGTGCAAATTATTCTAAAAAAAGGATTTTATACTTCAATTTGTAGGAAAACAGCTATATATCACCGTAAATAGCTAATATCATTGAAAACACTACATTTTATGGGTTTATAGCAATATGATAAGTAAAACTACTTGTATATATACAATAACGCTACAGTTTACAAGAAACTATGAATAACGCTTGCAATATACCGTTATATCACAATAAATTTCCTTCTACTCTTCTATTTAATAGCTTAATGTAATGTAAGCTACTTATAGGTGCAAATTATTCTAAAAAGAGGATTTTGTACTTCAATTTGTAGGAAAACAGCTATATATCACTGAAAACTAGCTAAAATCATTGAAAACACTACATTTTATGGGTTTATAGCAATATAATAAGTAAAACTACTTGTATATATACAATAACGCTACAGTTTACAAGAAACTATGAAAAACGCTGGCAATATACCGTTATATCACAATAAATAACCTCTTACTCTTCTATTTAATAGCTTAATGTAATGTAAGCAACTTATAGGTGCAAATTATTCTAAAAAGAGGATTTTATACTTCAATTTGTAGGAAAACAGCTATATATCACTGATAAATAGCTAAAATCATTGAAAACACTACATTTTATGGGTTTATAGCAATATAATAAGTAAAACTACTTGTATATATACAATAACGCTACAGTTTACAAGAAACTATGATAAACGCTTGCAATATACCGTTATATACAATAATTTCCTCTCTCTCTATTTATAGCTAATAATGTAAGCTACTTATAGGTCAAATTATTATAAAAGAGATTTTTATCAATTGTATAAAACACTATAATCACTGATAATAGCAAAAATCATTGAAAACAACTTTTATTATAGAAATATAAGTAAAACTACTTGATAATGAATAACGCTACAGTTACAAGAAACTATGAAAAACGCTGGAATATACCGTTATATCAAATAAATAACCTTTACTCTTCTATTATAGCTAAGTAAGAAGTATTATAGGTGCAATTATTCTAAAAGAGGATTATATACTTCAATTGTAGGAAAACAGCTATATATCACGATAATAGCAATATCATTGAAAACACTACATTTATGGGTTTATAGCAATATATAAGTAAAACTACTTGTATATATAAAAACCTACAGTTAAAAAACATAAACCTGCATATACGTATACAATAACCTCTTCTTCTATTAATAGTTAAGTAGTAGCACTTAGTGAAATTATTCTAAAAAAGGTTTATATCAATTGTGAAACAGTTATCACGATAAGCTATCATGAACACTCTTTATGGTTATACATATATAAGTAAATACTTGTATATATAAATAACGCTACAGTTACAAGAAACATGAAACGTGCAATATACCGTTATATCACAATAAATAACCTCTACTCTTCTATTATAGTTAATGTATTAAGACTTATAGGGCAATATTCTAAAAGGATGATACTCAATTTTAGGAAACAGCTATATATCACTGATAATACTAATCATTAAAACACTACATTTATGGGTTATAGCAATATAATAAGTAAAACTACTTGTATTATAATAACGCTACGTTTAAAGAAACTATGAAACGCTTGCAATAACCGTTATATCACAATAATCCTCTCTCTTCTATTAATAGCTTAATGTATGTAAGCACTTATAGGTGCAAATTATTCTAAAAAGATTTTATACTTCAATTTGTAGAAACAGCTATATATCACTGATAACTAGCAAATCATGAAAACACTACATTTTATGGGTTTATAGCAATATATAAGTAAAACTACTTGTATTATGAATAACGCTACAGTTTACAAGAAACTATGAAAAACGCTGGCAATATACCGTTTATCACATAATCCTCTTACTCTTCTATTTATAGCTTAATGTAATGTAAGCACTTATAGGGCAATTATTCTAAAAGAGGATTTTATACTTCAATTTGTAGAAAACAGCTATATATCACGATAATAGCTAAATCTTGAAACACTACATTATGTTATACAATTATAGTAAACTATGTCTATTATATGCAATACGTAATCAATAATCTCTACTCTTCTATTAATAGCTAATGTAATGTAAGCACTTATAGGTGCAAATTATCTAAAAAGGTTTTATACTCAATTTGTAGAAAACAGTATATATCACCGATAATAGCAAATCATTGAAACACTACATTTATGGGTTTTAGCAATATATAAGTAAAACTACTTGTATATATAAATAACGCTACAGTTTACAAGAAACTATGAAAAACGCTGCAATATACGTATATCACAATAAATAAACTCTACTCTTCTATTTATAGCTTAATGTATTAAGCTACTTATAGGGCAAATTATTCTAAAAAAAGGATTATACTTCATTTGTAGGAAACAGCTATATATCACGATAATAGCTAAATCATTAAAACACTACATTTATGGTTTATAGCAATATAATAGTAAAACTACTTGTATATATAAATAACGCTACAGTTAGAAGAACTATGAAACGCTTGCAATACGTATATCACAATAAATACCTCTACTCTTCTATTTAATACTTAAGTATGTAAGCTACTTATAGGTGCAAATTATTCTAAAAAGTTTATACTCAATTTGTAGAAAACAGTATATATCACTGATAACTAGCTAAATCATTGAAAACACTACATTATGGGTTTATAGCAATATATAAGTAAAACTACTTGTATATAAAATAACGCTACAGTTTACAAGAAACTATGAAAAACGCTGAATATACCGTTATATCACAATAAATCCTCTTACTCTTCTATTTATAGCTTAATGTAATAAGCTACTTATAGGTGCAATTATTCTAAAAAAGGATTTTATACTTCAATTTGTAGGAAAACAGCTATATATCACTGATAACTAGCTAAATCATTAAAACACTACATTTTATGGGTTTATAGCAATATAATAAGTAAAACTACTTGTATATATAAAATAACGCTACAGTTTAGAAGAAACTATGAAAAACGCTTGCAATATAACCGTTATATCACAATAAATAACCTCTACTCTTCTATTTAATAGCTTAATGTAATGTAAGCTACTTATAGGTGCAAATTATTCTAAAAAGAGGATTTTATATCTCATTTGTAGAAAACAGCTATATATCACGATAATAGCTAATTCATTGAAAACACTACATTATTATGGGTTTATAGCAATATGATAAGTAAAACTACTTGTATATATAACAATAACGCTACAGTTACAAGAAACTATGAAAAACGCTTGGAATATACCGTTATATCACAATAAATACCTCTTACTCTTCTATTTATAGCTTAATGTAATGTAAGCTACTTATAGGTGCAAATTATTCAAAAAAAAGGATTTATACTTCAATTTGTAGGAAAACAGCTATATATCACTGATAACTAGCTAAAATCATTGAAAACACTACATTTCATGGTTTATAGCAAATAATAAGTAAAACTATTTGTATATATACAATAACGCTACAGTTTAGAAGAAACTATGAAAAACGCTTGCAATATACCGTTATATCACAATAAATAACCTCTTACTCTTCTATTTAATAGCTTAATGTAATGTAAGCTACTTATAGGTGCAAATTATTCTAAAAAGAGGATTTTATACTTCAATTTGTAGGAAAACAGCTATATATCACCGATAAATAGCTAATATCATTGAAAACACTACATTTTATGGGTTTATAGCAATATAATAAGTAAAACTACTTGTGTATATACAATAACGCTACAGTTTAGAAGAAACTATGAAAAACGCAAGCAATATACCGTTATATCACAATAAATAACCTTTTACTCTTCTATTTAATAGCTTAATGTAATGTAAGCTACTTATAGGTGCAAATTATTCTAAAAAGAGGATTTTACACTTCAATTTGTAGGAAAACAGCTATATATCACCGATAAATAGCTAATATCATTGAAAACACTACATTTTATGGGTTTATAGCAATATGATAAGTAAAACTACTTGTATATATACAATAACGCTACAGTTTACAAGAAACTATGAAAAACGCTTGCAATATACCGTTATATCACAATAAATAACTTCTTACTCTTCTATTTAATAGCTTAATGTAATGTAAGCTACTTATAGGTGCAAATTATTCTAAAAAGAGGATTTTATACTTCAATTTGTAGTAAAACAGCTATATATCACTGATAACTAGCTAAAATCATTGAAAACACTACATTTTATGGGTTTATAGCAATATAATAAGTAAAACTACTTGTATATATAGAATAACGCTACAGTTTACAAGAAACTATGAAAAACGCTGGCAATATACCGTTATATCACAATAAATAACCTCTTACTCTTCTATTTAATAGCTTAATGTAATGTAAGCAACTTATAGGTGCAAATTATTCTAAAAAGAGGATTTTATACTTCAATTTGTAGGAAAACAGCTATATATCACTGATAACTAGCTAATATCATTGAAAACACTACATTTTATGGGTTTATAGCAATATAATAAGTAAAACTACTTGTATATATACAATAACGCTACAGTTTACAAGAAACTATGAAAAACGCTTACAATATACCGTTATATCACAATAAATAACCTCTTACTCTTCTATTTACTAGCTTAATGTAATGTAAGCTACTTATAGGTGCAAATTATTCTAAAAAGAGGATTTATATACTTCAATTTGTAGGAAAACAGCTATATATCACCGATAAATAGCTAATATCATTGAAAACACTACATTTTATGGGTTTATAGCAATATAATAAGTAAAACTACTTGTATATATACAATAACGCTACAGTTTAGAAGAAACTATGAAAAACGCTTGCAATATACCGTTAAATCACAATAAATAACCTCTTACTCTTCTATTTAATAGCTTAATGTAATGTAAGCAACTTATAGGTGCAAATTATTCTAAAAAGAGGATTTTATACTTCAATTTGTAGGAAAACAGCTGTATATCACCGATAAATATATAATATCATTGAAAACACTACATTTTATGGGTTTATAGCAATCTGATAAGTAAAACTACTTGTATATATACAATAACGCTACAGTTTACAAGAAGCTATGAAAAACGCTTGCAATATACCGTTATATCACAATAAATAACCTCTTACTCTTCTATTTAATAGCTTAATGTAATGTAAGCTACTTATAAGTGCAAATTATTCTAAAAAGAGGATTTTATACTTCAATTTGTAGGAAAACAGCTATATATCACCGATAAATAGCTAATATCATTGAAAACACTACATTTTATGGGTTTATAGCAATATAATAAGTAAAACTACTTGTATATAAACAATAACGCTACAGTTTAGAAGAAACTATGAAAAACGCAAGCAATATACCGTTATATCACAATAAATAACCTCTTACTCTTCTATTTAATAGCTTAATGTAATGTAAGCTACTTATAGGTGCAAATTATTCTTAAAAGAGGATTTTATACTTCAATTTGTAGGAAAACAGCTATATATCACCAATAAATAGCTAATATCATTGAAAACACTACATTTTATGGGTTTGTAGCAATATGATAAGTAAAACTACTTGTATATATACAATAACGCTACAGTTTACAAGAAACTATGAAAAACGCTTGCAATATACCGTTATATCACAATAAAATTTTCCCCCTACTCTTCTATTTTAATAGCTTAAAAGTAATGTAAGTACTTATAGGTGCAAAATTTTTCTAAAAAAAGGAATTTTACTTCAATTTTTTAGTAAAAAAGCTATATATCACGATAAATAGCTAAAATCTTGAAAACCTAATTTTTTGGGTTTTAGCAATATAATAAGTAAAACTACTTTTATTATAGAATAACCTAAGTTTACAAAAAACATGAAAAAAGTGGGAAAAAACCGTATATCAAATAAATAACCTCTTATTTTTATTTTAAAGTTAATGTAAAGTAAGCAACTTATGGTGCAAATTATTCAAAAAAAGGATTTTTTACTTTAATTTGTGGAAAAAAGTATATATCACTGATAACTAGTAATATTGAAAAAAATACTTTTATGGGTTTTTTAGCAAAAAATAAATAAAACTACTTGTATATATACAATAAAAGCTACAGTTACAAAAAACTATGAAAAAAAGCTTTCAATAACCGTTATATCAAATAAAAAAACCTCTTACTTTTATTTTCTAGTTAATGTAATGTAACATTAAGGTGCAAATTATTCTAAAAAAAGGATTATATACTTTCATTTGTGGAAGACAGCTATATATCACCGATAAATACTAATATCATTTAAAAAAACTACTTTTATGGGGTTTTTAGCAATAAATAAGTGAAACTACTTGTATATAACAAAAACGCTACGTTTTTGAAGAAAACTATGAAAAAACCCTTTCAAATACCCTTATATCACAAAAATAAACCCCTTACTCTTCTATTTAATAGCTAATGTAATGTAAACAACTTTAGGTACAAATATTCTAAAAAGAGGTTTTAACTTTTTGTAGGAAAACGTGTATATCCCCCGATAAATAGCTAATATCATTGAAAAACTCATTTTATGGGTTTTTTAGCAATCTGATAAAAAACTATTATATATACAATAAAGCACAGTTTACAGAAACTATGAAAAACCTTGCTTTACCTTTTATATCACAAAAAAAACCTCTTCTTTCCCTTATTAGCTTAAAATAATGAAGATTTAGGTGCAAATTATTCTAAAAAAAGGATTTTTTACTTTAATTGTAGGAGAACAGCTCTATATCACCCACAAATGCAATACATCGAAAAAAACTACATTTTTTAGGTTTTTGCAATGATAAGTTAAAAATACTTGTATTATACTTAACGCTACTTTTACAAGAAATATGACAAAACGTTGCAAATACGCTATACACAATAAATAACCTCTTTTTTTTCTATTTTTTGGTAATTTAAAGTAAGCTACTTATAGGTGAGATTATTCTAAAAAAAAGTATTGTATACTTTTAATTTATAGGAAAAAAGCTATATATCACCCATAAATATTAAAATCATTGAAAACATACATTTTATGGGGTTTTTTTGCAAACTGAAAATAAAAAATACTTTATATATACAATAACGCTACAGTTTACAAAAAGCTATAAAAAACGCCTGCAAAAAACCGTTATATCACAATAAATAACCTCTTTTCTCTTCTATTTAATAGCTTAAAGTAATGTAAGCTACTTATAAAGTGCAAATTATTCTATAGAGAGGATTTTATACTTCAATTTGTAGGAAAACCCGCTATATATCACCGATAAATAGCTAATATCATTGAAAACACTACATTTTTGGGTTTATAGCAATATAATAAGTAAAAAACTACTTGTATATAAACAATAACGCTACAGTTTAGAAGAAACTATGAAAAAAAGCAAGCAATATACCGTTATATCACAATAAATAACCTCTTACTCTTCTATTTACTAGTTTAAAGTAATGTAAGCTACTTATAGGGGCAGATTATTCTAAAAAAGGATGGGATACTTCAATTGTAGGAAAACAGCTATATATCACCGATAAATAGCTAATATCATTGAAAAACACTACATTTTATGGGTTTATAGCAATATAATAAGTAAAACTACTTGTATATATACAATAACGCTACAGTTTAGAAGGAAACTATGAAAAACGCTTGCAATATACCGTTATATCACAATAATAGCCTCTTACTCTTCTATTTAATAGCTTAATGTAATGTAAGCTACTTATAGGTGCAAATTATTCTAAAAAGAGGATTTATACCCTTTAATTTGTAGGAAAACAGCTATATATCACTGATAACTAGCTAAAATCATTGAAAACACTACATTTTTTGGGTTTTTAGCAATATGATAAGTAAAAAATACTTGTATATATACAATAACGCTACAATTTACAAGAAACTATGAAAAACGCTTGCAATATACCGTTATATCACAATAAATAACCTCTTACTCTTTTATTTAATAGCTTAATGTAATGTAAGCTACTTATAGGTGCAAATTATTCTAAAAAGAGGATTTTATACTTCAATTTGTAGGAAAACAGCTATATATCACCGATAAATAGCTAATATCATTGAAAACATTACATTTTATGGGTTTATAGCATTATGATAAGTAAAACTATTTGTATATATACAATAACGCTACAGTTTACAAGAAACTATAAAAACGCTGGCAATATACCGTTATATCACAATAAATAACCTCCTACTCTTCTATTTAATAGCTTAATGTAATGTAAGCTACTTATAGGTGCAAATTATTCTAAAAAGAGGATTTATATACTTCAATTTGTAGGAAAACAGCTATATATCACCGATAAATAGCTAATATCATTGAAAACACTACATTTATGGGTTTATAGCAATATAATAAGTAAAACTACTTGTATATTACAAAAACGCTACAGTTTACAAGAAATATGAAAAACGCTTGCAATATACCGTTATATCACAATAAATAACCTCTTACTCTTCTATTTAATAGCTTAATGTAATGTAAGCAACTTATAGGGGCAAATTATTCTAAAAAGAGGATTTTATACTTCAATTTGTAGGAAAACAGTTATATATCACCGATAAATAGCTAATATCATTGAAAACACTACATTTTATGGGTTTATAGCAATATGATAAGTAAAACTACTTGTATATATATACAAAAACGCTACAGTTTTCAAGAAACTATGAAAAACGCTTGCAATATACCCTTATATCACAATAAAAACCTCTTTCTTCTTCTATTTACTAGCTTAATGTTATATAAGCTACTTATAGGGGCAAATTATTCTAAAAAAAGGATGGGATACTTCAATTTGTAGGAAAACAGCTATATATCACTGATAACTAGCTAAAATCATTCAAAACACTACATTTTATGGGTTTATAGCAATATAATAAGTAAAACTACTTGTATATATACAATAACGCTACAGTTTAGAAGAAACTATGAAAAACGCTTGCAATAAACCGTTATATCACAATATATAACCTCTAACTCTTCTATTTAATAGCTTAATGTTATGTAAGCTACTTATAGGTGCAAATTATTCTAAAAAAAAGATTTTATACCTCAATTTGTAGAAAAACAGCTATATATCACTGATAACTAGCTAATATCATTGAAAACACTACATTATATGGGTTTATAGAAAAATGATAAGTAAAATACTTGTATATGACAATAACGCTACAGTTTACAAGAAACTATGAAAAACGCTTGGAATATACCGTTATATCACAATACATTTCCTCTTTCTCTTCTATTTATTAGCTTAATGTAATGTAAGCTAAATTTTAGGTGCAAATTATTCTAAAAAGAGGATTTTATACTTCAATTTGTAGGGAAAAAAGCTATATCACTGATACTAGCTAAAATCATTTAAAACACTACATTTTATGGCTTTTTAGCAATATGATAAGTAAAACTACTTGTATATATACAATAACGCTACAATTTTCAAGAAACTATGAAAAACGCTTGCAAATATACGTTATTCACAATAAATAACCTTTACTCTTTTATTTAATAGCTTAAAGTAAGTAAGCTACTTATAGGTGCAAATTATTCTAAAAAGAGGATTTTTACTTAATTTGTAGGGAAATAGCTATATACACTGATAACTAGGTAAAATCATTCAAAACACTAAATTTTATGGGTTTATAGCAATATAATAAGTAAAGCTATTTGTATATATACAATAACGCTACAGTTTTGAAGAAACTATGAAAAACGCTTTGCAAAAATACCGTTATATCACAATAAATAACCTCTTACTCTTCTATTTAAAAGCCTTTAAAGTAATGTAAGTACTTATAGGTGCAAATTATTCTAAAAAGAGGATTTTATACTTCAATTTGTAGGAAAAAAAGCTATATATCACCGATAATAGCTAATATCATTGAAAACACTACATTTTTTGGGTTTATAGCAATATGATAAGTAAAACTATTGTATATATACAATAAAGCTTACAGTTACAAGAAACTATAAAAACGCTTGCAATATACCGTTATATCACAATAAATTTCCTCCTACTCTTCTATTTAATAGCTTAATGTAAAGTAAGCTACTTATAGGTGCAAATTATTCAAAAAAGGGGTTTTATACTTCAATTTGTAGTAAAACAGCTATATATCACTGATAACTAGCTAAAATCATGAAAAAACTACATTTTATGGGTTTATAGCAATATATAGTAAAACTACTTGTATATATAGAATAACGCTACAGTTTACAAGAAACTATGAAAAAACGTGGCAATATACCGTTATATCACAATAAATAACCTCTTAATCTTCTATTTAATAGCCCTTTAAAGTAATGTAGCAACTTATAGGTGCAAATTATTCTAAAAAAAGGATTTTATACTTCAATTTGTAGGAAAACAGCTATATATCACTGATAATAGCTAATATCATTGAAAACACTACATTTTTTGGGTTTTATAGCAATATAATAAGTAAAAAATACTTGTATATATACAATAAAAGCTACAGTTTACAAGAAACTATGAAAAACGCTTACAATATAAACCGTTATATCACAATAAATAACCTCTTACTCTTCTATTTACTAGCTTAATGTAATGTAAGCTACTTATAGGTGCAAATTATTCTAAAAAGAGGATTTATATACTTCAATTTTTACGAAAACAGCTATATATCACCGATAAATAGCTAATATCATGAAAAAAACTACATTTTATGGGTTTTATAGCCCAAAATAATAAGTAAAACTACTTTTATATATACAATAACGCTACAGTTTAGAAGAAACTATGAAAACGCTTGCAATATACCCTTTTATCACAATAAATAACCTCTTACTCTTCTATTTAATAGCTTAATGTAATTTTAAGCACTTATAGGTGCAAATTTTTCTAAAAAGAGGATTTTTTACTTCAATTTTTAGGAAAAACAGCTGTATATCACCCATAAATAGCTAATATCATTGAAAACACTACATTTTTTGGGTTTTTAGCAAACTGATAAGTAAAAATACTTGTATATATACAATAACGCTACAGTTTACAAGAAACTATGAAAAAACGCTTGCTATATACCTTTATATCACAATAAATAACCTCTTACTCTTCCATTTATTAGCTTAGTGTAATGGTAAGCTACTTATAGGTGCAAATTATTCTAAAAAAAGGATTTTATACTTCAATTTGTAGGAGAAAGCTATATATCACCCACAAATAGTAATATCATCGAAAACACTACATTTTATAGGTTTATAGCAAAATGATAAATAAAACTACTTGTATATATACAATAACGCTACATTTTACAAGAAACTATGACAAACGCTTGCAATATACCGCTATATCACAATAAATAACCTCTTACTCTTCTATTTATTAGGATAATGTAATGTAAGCTACTTATAGGTGCAGATTTTCTAAAAAGTATTGTATACTTCAATTTATAGGAAAACAGCTATATATCACCGATAAATATATAATATCATTGAAAACACTACATTTTATGGGTTTATAGCAATCTGATAAGTAAAACTACTTTTATATATACAAAAACGCTACAGTTTACAAGAAACTATGAAAAACGCTTGCAATATACCGTTTTATTAAAAAAAAATAACCTCTTACTCTTCTATTTAATAGCTTAATGTAATGTAAGCTACTTTTAGGGGCAAATTATTCTAAAAAAAGATTTTATACCTCAATTTTAGGAAAATAGCTATATATCACTGATAAATAGGGAATATCTTTGAAAACACTACATTATAGGGTTTATAGCAATATGATAAGTAAAAACTACTTGTATAAGACAATAACGCTACAGTTTACAAGAAACTATGAAAAACGCTTGGAATATACCATTATATCACAATAAATTTCCCCTTACTCTTCTATTTATTAGCTTTAATGTAATGTAAGCTACTTATAGTGCAAATTTTTCTAAAAAGAGGATTTTATACTTCAATTTGTAGGAAAACAGCTATATATCACTGATAACTAGCTAAATCCATTGAAAACACTACATTATGGGGTTTATAGCAATATAATAAGTAAAACTATTTTTATATATAAAATAACGCTACAGTTTAGAAAAAAAAAATATGAAAAACGCTTTCAATATACCGTTATATCACAATAAATAACCTCTTACTCTTCTATTTAATAGCTTAATGTAATGTAAGCTACTTATAGGTGCAAATCATTCTAAAAGAGGATTTATACTTCAATTTGTAGGAAAACAGCTATATATCACCGATAATTAGCCAATATCATTGAAAACACTACATTTTAGGGTTTTATAGGGAATATATAAGTAAAACTACTTGTATATATAAAATAACGGTACAGTTTACAAGAAACTATGAAAAACGCTTGCAATATACCGTTATATCACAATAAATAACCTCTTACTCTTCTATTTAATAGCTTAATGTAATGTAAGCTACTTATATTTGCAAATTATTCTAAAAAGAGGATTTTATACTTCAATTTGTAGGAAAACAGCTATATATCACCGATAAATAGCTAATATCATTGAAAACACTACATTTTATGGGTTTATAGCAATATGATAAGTAAAACTACTTGTATATATACAATAACGCTACAGTTTACAAGAAACTATGAAAAACGCTTGCAATATACCGTTATATCACAATAAATTTCCTCCTACTCTTCTATTTAATAGCTTAATGTAATGTAAGCTACTTATAGGTGCAAATTATTCTAAAAAGAGGATTTTATACTTCAAATTTATAGGAAAACGCTATATATCACTGATAACTAGCTAAAATCATTGAAAACACTACATTTTATGGGTTTATAGCAATATAATCAGTAAAACTACTTGTATATATACAATAACGCTACAGTTTACAAGAAGCTATGAAAAACGCTTGCAATATACCGTTATATCACAATAAATAACCTCTTACTCTTCTATTTAATAGCTTAATGTAATGTAAGCTACTTATAGGTGCAAATTATTCTAAAAAGAGGATTTTTTACTTCAATTTGTAGGGAAACAGCTATATATCACTGATAACTAGCTAAAATCATTGAAAACACTACATTTTATGGGTTTATAGCAATAATAAGTAAAACTACTTGTATATATACAATAACGCTACAGTTTACAATAAACTATGAAAAACGCTTGCAATATACCGTTAATCACAATAAATTTACCTCTTACTTTTCTATTTAATAGCTTAATGTAATGTAGCTACTTATAGGTGCAAATTATTCTAAAAGAGGATTTTATACTTCAATTTGTAGGAAAACAGCTATATATCACCGATAATAGCTAAAATCATTGAAAACACTACATTTTATGGGTTTATAGCAATATAATAAGTAAAACTATTGTATATATACAATAACGCTACAGTTTACAAGAAACTATGAAAAACGCTTGGGAATATACCGTTATATCCAAAAAATAACCTCCTACTTTCTATTTAATAGCTTAATATAATGTAAGCAACTTATAGGTGCAAATTATTCTAAAAAGAGGATTTTATACTTCAATTTGTAGGAAAACAGCTATATATCACCGATAAATAGCTAAAAATCATTGAAAACACTACATTTTATGGGTTTATAGCAATATAATAAGTAAAACTACTTGTATATATACCCAAAAACGCTACAGTTTACAAGAAACTATGAAAAACGCTACAATATACCGTTATATCACAATAAATAACCTCTTACTCTTCTATTTACTAGCTTAATATAATGTAAGGCACTTATAGGTGCAAATTATCTAAAAAGAGGATTTTATACTTGTCCATTTGTAAAAAGAAAGAAAACCAAAACTATATAGTCACGATAAATAAGCTAATCAGAAAAAGAAACTNAGCTAAAATTTTTATGCATTTTGGTTTATAGCAATATAAAAGAAAACTACTTATATAATAACTACTTTGAAACTGAAAAGCTGATAACCGTATACTTAATAAATAACTTACCCTCTTTAATACTTAATGTAATGTAAGCTACTTATAGGTGCAAAATTATTCAAAAAGAGGATTTTATACTTCAATTTGTAGGAAAACAGCTATATTCACTGATAACTAGCTAAATCATCAAAACACTGCATTATATGGGTTTATAGCATATAATAAGTAAACTACTTGTATATTATACAATAACGCTACGTTTAGAAAAACTATGAAAACGCTTGCAATAAACCTATGATTTTTTATATCACATAATAACCTCTAACTCTTTATTTAATAGCTTAATTAATGTAAGTACTTATAGTGCAAATTATTCTTAAAAGGATTTTATATTTCAATTTGTAGAAAACAGCTATATATCACCGATAAATAGCTAATATCATTGAAAACACTACATTTATGGGTTTATAGCAATATGATAAGTAAACTACTTGTATATATAACAATAACGCTACAGTTTACAAGAAACTATGAAAAACGCTTGCAATATACGTTATATCACAATAAATACCTTTACTCTTTATTTAATAGCTTAATGTAATGTAAGCTACTTATAGGTGCAAATTATTCTAAAAAGAGGATTTTATACTTCAATTTGTAGGAAAACAGCTATATATCACCGATAAATAGCTAATATCATTGAAAACACTACATTTTATGGGTTTATAGCAATATTATAAGTAAAACTACTTGTATATATACAATAACGCTACAGTTTAGAAGAAACTATGAAAAACGCTTGCAATATACCGTTATACCACAATAAATACCTTTACTCTTCTATTTAATAGCTTTAATGTAATGTAAGCACTTATAGGTGCAAATTATTCTAAAAAGAGATTTTATACTTCAATTTGTAGGAAAACAGCTATATATCACCGATAAATAGCTAATATCATTGAAAACACTACATTTTATGGGTTTATAGCAATATAATAAGTAAAACTACTTGTATATATAAAATAACGCTACAGTTTAGAAGAAACTATGACAAACGCTTGCAATATACCGCTATATCACAATAAATAACCTCCTACTCTTCTATTTATTAGGATAATGTAATGTAAGCTACTTATAGGTGCAAATTATTCTAAAAAAAGGATTGTATACTTCAATTTATAGGAAAACAGCTATATATCACCGATAAATAGCTAATATCATTGAAAACACTACATTTTATGGGTTTATAGCAATCTGATAAGTAAAACTACTTGTATATATACAATAACGCTACAGTTTACAAGAAACTATGAAAAACGCTTGCTATATACCTTATATCACATAAATAACCTCTTACTCTTCATTTATTAGCTTAAATAATGTAAGCTACTTATAGGTGCAAATTATTCTAAAAAAGGATTTATACTTCAATTTGTAGGAAAACAGCTATATATCACCGACAAATAGCTAATATCATTGAAAACACTACATTTTATAGGTTTATAGCAATATGATAAGTAAAACTACTTGTATATATACAATAACGCTACAGTTTACAAGAAACTATGAAAAACGCTTGCAATATACCGTTATATCACAATAAATAACCTCTACTCTTCCATTTATAGCTTAATTAATGTAAGCTACTTATAGGTGCAAATTATTCTAAAAAAAAATTTATACTTCAATTTGTAGGAAAACAGCTATATATCACTGAAACTAGCTAATATCATTGAAAACACTACATTTTATGGTTTATAGCAATATAATAAGTAAAACTACTTGTATATATACAATAACGCTACAGTTTAAAGAAACTATGAAAAACGCTTGCAATATACCGTTATATCACAATAAATAACCTCTACTCTTCTATTTAATAGCTTAATGTAATGTAAGCTACTTATAGGTGCAAATTATTCTAAAAAGAGGATTTTATACTTCAATTTGTAGGAAAACAGCTATATATCACCGATAAATAGCTAATATCATTGAAAACACTACATTTTATGGGTTTATAGCAATATGATAAGTAAAACTACTTGTATATATACAATAACGCTACAGTTTACAAGAAACTATGAAAAACGCTTGCAATATACCGTTTATATCACAATAAATAACCTCTTACTCTTCTATTTTAATAGCTTAATGTAATGTAAGCTACTTATAGGTGCAAATTATTCTAAAAAAGGATTTTATACTTCAATTTGTAGGAAAACAGTTATATATCACGATAATAGCTAATATCATTGAAAACACTACATTTTATGGGTTTATAGCATATATATAAGTAAAACTACTTGTATATATACAATAACGCTACAGTTTACAAGAAACTATGAAAAACGCTTGCAATATACCGTTATATCACAATAAATAACCTCTTACTCTTCTATTTAATAGCTTAATGTAATGTAAGCTACTTATAGGTGCAAATTATTCTAAAAAGAGGATTTTATACTTCAATTTGTAGGAAACAGCTATATATCACCGATAAATAGCTAATATCATTGAAAACACTACATTTTATGGGTTTATAGCAATATGATAAGTAAAACTACTTGTATATATACAATAACGCTACAGTTTACAAGAAACTATGAAAAACGCTTGCAATATACGTATAATCACAATAAATTTCCTCCTACTCTTCTATTTAATAGCTTAATGTAATGTAAGCTACTTATAGGTGCAAATTATTCTAAAAAGAGGATTTTATACTTCAATTTAAAAGGAAAACAGCTATATATCACCGATAAATAGCTAATATCATTGAAAACACTACATTTTATGGGTTTATAGCAATATGATAAGTAAAACTACTTGTATATATACAATAACGCTACAGTTTACAAGAAACTATGAAAAACGCTTGCAATATACCGTTATATCACAATAAATAACCTCTTACTCTTCTATTTAATAGCTTAATGTAATGTAAGCTACTTATAGGTGCAAATTATTCTAAAAAGAGGATTTTCTACATCAATTTGTAGGAAAACAGATATATAACACTGATAACTAGGTAAAATCATTGAAAACACTACATTTTATGGGTTTATAGCAATATAATTAGTAAAACTACTTGTATATATACAATAACGCTACAGTTTACAAGAAGCTATGAAAAACGCTTGCAATATACCGTTATATCACAATAAATAACCTCTTACTCTTCTATTTAATAGCTTAATGTAATGTAAGCTACTTATAGGTGCAAATTATTCTAAAAAGAGGATTTTTTACTTCAATTTATAGGGAAACAGCTATATATCACTGATAACTAGCTAAAATCATTCAAAACACTACATTTTATGGGTTTATAGCAATATAATAAGTAAAACTACTTGTATATATACAATAACGCTACAGTTTAGAAGAAACTATGAAAAACGCTTGCAATATACCGTTATATCACAATAAATAACCTCTTACTCTTCTATTTAATAGCTTAATGTAATGTAAGCTACTTATAGGTGCAAATTATTCTAAAAAGAGGATTTTATACTTCAATTTGTAGGAAAACATCTATATATCACCGATAAATAGCTAATATCATTGAAAACACTACATTTTATGGGTTTATAGCAATATGATAAGTAAAACTACTTGTATATATATACAATAACGCTACAGTTTACAAGAAACTATGAAAAACGCTTGCAATATACCGTTATATCACAATAAATTTCCTCCTACTCTTCTATTTAATAGCTTAATGTAATGTAAGCTACTTATAGGTGCAAATTATTCTAAAAAGAGGATTTTATACTTCAATTTGTAGGAAAACAGCTATATATCACTGATAACTAGCTAAAATCATTGAAAACACTACATTTTATGGGTTTATAGCAATATAATCAGTAAAACTACTTTGTATATATACAATAACGCTACAGTTTACAAGAAACTATGAAAAACGCTTGCAATATACCGTTATATCACAATAATAACCTCTTACTCTTCTATTTAATAGCTTAATGTAATGTAAGCTACTTATAGGTGCAAATTATCTAAAAAGGATTTTATACTTCAATTTGTAGGAAAACAGCTATATATCACCGATAAATAGCTAATATCATTGAAAACACTACATTTTAGGGTTATAGCATCTGATAAGTAAAACTACTTGTATATATACAATAACGCTACAGTTACAGAAACTATGAAAAGCTGCTATATAGCTTTTTACACAATTAAACTTTTGGGATCCATTATTACTAATAACTTAGCTAATATAGGTGCAAATATTTAAGGTTTTATACATTCAATTGTAAGGAAACTAGCTATATATCACAGAACTAATTAGCTAAATCATTGAAAACACTACATTTAGGTTTATACAATATATAAGTAAAACCTACTTGTTATTATACAATAAGCTACATGTAAAGAAACTATGAAAACGCTTGCAAATATACCGTAATAAGATTTTCAATAAATAATCCTCTGTAACTCCTATTATCTAGATAAATGTAAGTAACTATTATAGTGCAAAATATTCTAAAAAGGATTTATATTCAATTGATAGGAAAACTAGCTATATATCACCGATAATATATTTAAAATCATTGAAAAACTACTTTTATTGGTTTATAACAATGAATAATTACACTACTTGTATTATATAAATAGCTACAGTTTACAAGTAAACTAGTGCAAACAACGTATGCATTTATACCGTTTTAGAAAATAAATACCTACAATCTTTAATAGCTTATGTAATGTAACGCTACTTATTAGGTGCTAATTATCTAAATAAAAACTTTTATACCTCAATTGTAGGAAATTTAGCAGAATATCACTGAAAACGTTAGCAATATCATTGAAAACACAAATTATAATGGGTCTTATAGCAATTATTAAGTAAACTAATTGTAGATTATAAGTAACGCTTACGTTAACAAAGAAGACTATGAATTAAGTTGAAATACGTTATATCACAATAAATTTTAATACATTAACCTTCTATTTATAGTTAATGAACTGAAAAGTACTATATTGTGCAAATTATTCTAAAAAGGATTTTACTCAAGTTGAGGAAAATCAAGCTATATACACGATAACAATAAGCTAACTTCATTGAACACTAATTTATGGTTATACGCAATATGATAAATATAACTATAAAAAAATATTTAATCAATTTTGAACAGCTATATTTACAAGAAACTATGAAAACGCTTGCAAAATACCGTTATTATACAATAATAACTTACACTCTATTTAATAGACTAAGTAATGTAAGCTACTAAGTGCAAAATTATTCTTAAAAAGAGGATTTATACTTCAATTAGGAAATACCTATATATCTACGATAATTAGCTAATTATTGAAAACACTACTTTATGGGTTTAAAATTTAAAAGTAACATTCATTGTATAATATAAATAACGGACAGTTAACAAGTAAACTATGAAAAACGCTCATTTACGTTATACACAATAAAATAAACCCTTACTTTTATTTAATAGCTTAATGTAATGTAAGCTAACTTATATTGCAAATATTAATACAATAAATTTATCCTCTTATTTGTAGTAATAGCTTATGTAATGTAAGGTATATATGAAATTACTAAAAAGAGGTTTATACTTCAATTTGAGAAAACACTTATATATACTACCGATTAATAGCTAAATCATTGAAAACACTACATTTTATGGGTTTATAGCAATCTGAAAAGTAAAACTTCTTGTATATATAAAATAACGGTACAGTTTACAAGAAACTATGAAAAACGCGTGCAATATCCGTTATAATCACAATAAATAACCTCTTACTCTTCTATTTTATAGCTTAATGTAATGTAAGCTACTTTATTTGCAAATATTCAAAAAAAGGATTTTATACTTCATTTGTAGGAAAACAGCTTATATCACCGATAATAGCTAATATCATTGAAACCTACATTTTATGGGTTTATAGGAATATGATAGTAAAACTACTTGTATATATCAATAGGCTACGTTTTACAAGATCTATGAAAAACGCTTGCAATATACCGTTATTCACAATAATAACCTCTTACTCTTCTATTAATAGCTAATGTAATGTAGCTACTTATAGGTGCAAAGTATTCTAAAAAGAGGAATTTTATACCTCAATTTGTAGAAACAGAATATATAACACTGATAACTAGGTAAAATCATTGAAAACACTACTTTATTGGTTTATAGCAATATAATTAGTAAAAACTACTTGTATATATACAATAACGCTACAGTTGTACAAGAAGCTATGAAACCGCTTAGCATTATACCTTATATCACAATAAATAACCTCGTTACTCTCTATTTCATAGCTTAATGTATGTAAGCTCTTATAGGGGCACATTTATTCTAAAAGAGGATTTTTTACTTATTTGTAGGGAAACAGCTATATATCACTGATAACTAGCTAAAATCATTCAAAACCTACATTTATGGGTTTATAGCAATTAAATAAGTAAAACTACTTATATAATACAATAACGGCTACAGTTTAGAAGAAACTATGAAACGCTTGCAATATACCGTTATATTCACAATAATAACCGCTTACTCTCTATGTTAATCAAGCTTAATGTACTGTAAGCTATTAATAGGTGCAAATTTAATTCTAAAGGAGGATTTTAACTTCATTTTTGTATGAAAACATCTATATTCACCGAAAAATAGCGTAATATCAATTGAAAAACACTACATTTTATGGGTTTATAGCAATATGATAGTAAACTTAACTTTGTATATATACAATACGCTACAGTTTTACAGAAACTATGAAACGCTTGCAATATCCGTAATCACATAAATTTTCCTCTACTCTTCTATTTAATAGCTTAATGTAATGTAAGCTACTTATAGGTTCAAATTATTCTAAAAAAAGGATTGTATACTTCAATTTTATGGAAACAGCTATATATCACCGATAAATATTTAATATCTTGAAAACACTACATTTTATGGGTTTATAGCAATCTGATAAGTAAAACTACTTGTATATATACAATAACGCTACAGTTTACAAGAAACTATGAAAAACGCTTGCAATATACCTTATATCACAATAAATAACCCTTAAACTCTTCTAGTTAATAGCTTAATGTAATGTAACCCTAACTTATAGGTGAAAATTTATTCTAAAAAAAAAAATTATACCTCAATTTCTAGGAAAACAGCTATAATCACTGATAACTAGCTAATATCATTGAAAACACTACATTATATGGGTTTTAGCAATATGATAAGTAAAACTACTTGTATATAGACAATAACGCTACAGTTTACAAGAAACTATGAAAAAACGCCTGGAATATACCGTTATATCACAATAAATAACCTCTTACTCTTATATTTAATAGCGTAATGTAATGTACGCAACTATAAGGTGCAAATATTCTAAAAAGAGGATTTTATACTTCAATTTAAAAGGAAAACAAGCTATATATCCACCGATAAATAGCTAATATCATTGAAAACACTCATTTATGGGTTTATAGGAATAGGATAAGTTAAAACTATTTGTATATATACAATAAGGCACAGTTACAAAGAAACTATTGACAAACGCTTGCAATATTACGTTATTCACAATAAATAACATCTTACTCTTCTTTTAATAGCTAATGTAATGTAAGCTACTTATAGGGCAAAATATTCTAAAAGAGGATTTATACCTCAATTTGTTAGGAAAACAGATATATATCACGATACAATAGCTAATTAATTGAAAACACTACATTTTATGGCTTTATAGCAAGATCATAAGAAAAACTATTGTAGTATAAAAATAATGGTACAAGTTTACAAGAAACTATGAAAAAACGCTTGCCAATATACCGTTATATCACAATAATAACCTATTAATCTTTATTTAATAGCTTAATGTAAGTAAGCTACTTAAATTTGCAAATTATTCAAAAAAAAGGATTTTATACTTCAATTTGTAGGAAAAACATCTATCTATCAATGAGTAACTAGTAAAATCATTGAAAAACACATACATTTTATGGGTTAATAGCAATATAAATCAGTAAAAACTATGTGAATATATACAATAACGCTACAGTTTACAAGAAACTATGAAAACACGCTTGGCAATATCCGTTCTACACATAAATTCCTCTTACTCTGTATTTACTAGGCTTATGTAATGTAAGGTATTAGAGGGGCAAAATTATTCTTAAAAAAGGATGTGTACTTCAATTTGTAGGAAAACCGATATATATCACGATTAAATAGCTAATATCATTGAAAACACTAATTTTTCATGGGTTTATTAGCATATGATTAGTAAAACTTACTTGACTATCTACAAAATAACGCTACAGTTACAAGAAGCTAGGAAAAACGCTTGCAATATACCGTTATATCACAATAAATAACATCTTACTCCTAATAAAGCTTAATGTAATGTAAGCTACTTATAGGTGCAAAGGATTCTAAAAGAGGCGTTTTATACTCAATTTGTAGGGAAACAGCTATATATCACTGATAAAACTAGCTAAAATCATGAAAACACTACATTTTTATGGGTTTTAGCAATATAATCAGTAAAAACTACGGTTATATATTTTTTTTACAATAACGCTACAGTTTACAAGAAGTATTGAAAAAACGCTTGCAAATATTATACCGTTATATCACAATAAATAACCTCTTATCTTCTATTTAATAGCTTAATGTAATGTCAAGCTACTCTATAGGTGCAAATTATTCTAAAAAGAGGATTTTATACTTCATTTGTAGGTAAACAGCTATACTATCACCGATAAATAGCTAATTATCATTGAAAACATACATTTATGGGGTATAGTAATAGATCAGTAAAAAAATACGTGTATCTATACAATAACGCTACAGTTTACAAGAAACTATGAAAAAACGCTTGCGATATACGTTATATCACAATTAAATTCCTCCTCCTTCTATTTTAATAGCTTAATGTAATGTAAGCTATTATAGGTGCAAATATCTAAAAAAGAGGATTTATACTTCAATTTGTAGGAAACCAGCTATAATCCCCCCACTGACAACTAGCTAAAATCATTGAAAACACTACATTATGGGTTTATAGCAATAGTAATAAGTAAAAAACTACGGGTAATATACAATAACGCGAATTTAACAAGAAACTATGAAAAAACGCTAGCAATCCTACCGTTATATCACAATAAATAACCCTCTTACTCTTCTATTTAATAGCTTAAATGTAATGTAAGCAGCTTATCGGTGCAAATTATTCTAAAAAGAGGTTTGATACTTCAATTGTAGGAAAACGCTATATATCAACCGATAAAATAGCTAATATCATTTGAAAACACTACATTTTAGGGTTATAGCAATATGATAAGTAAAAAAACTATTGTATATTATACAATAACGCTACAGTTTACAAGAAAAACTATGAAAACTTTTGCTATCTACGTTATATCACAATAAAATACCCTATACTCTTCTATTTAATAGGCTTAAGTAAGTAAGCTACTAATAGGTGCAAATTATTCTAAAAAGAGGATTTATACTTCAATTTGTAGGAAAACAGATATATATCAACCGATTAAATAGGTAATATCATTGGGAAAACACTACATTATGGGTTTAAGCTAGATAATAATGAAAATTCTTGTAGAATATAAAATAACGCTACAGTTTAGAAGAAACTATGAAAAAACGCATGCAATATACAGTATTACCACAATAAATAACATCTTACTCTTCTATTTAATACTAATGTAATATAAGCTACTTATAGTGCAAATTATCTAAAAAACAAGATGTGATACCTAAATTTGTAGGAAACACTATATAATCTCCGATTTACTAGCTCAAAATCATGATAAACACTACATTTTGGGTTTATAGCAATAGATAAGTAAAAACTACTGTATATATACAATTACGCTACAGTTACAAGAAACTATGAAAAACGCTTGCAATATTACCGTTATATCACAATAAATAACCTCTTAAGTCTGTCTATGTAATAGCTTAATATAATGTAAGCTCACTTATAGTGCAAATATCTAAAAAGATAATTTTATACTTCAATTTGTAGAAAAACAGCTATATGGCACTGATATAGCTAAAAACTTGAAAAACATACCATTATATGGGGTTTTAGCAATATGATAAGTAAAACTACTTGTATATATACAATAACGCTACCGTTTACAAGAAAACTATGAAAAACGCTTGGAAATTACGTTATTCACAAGAAATTCCTCTTACTCCTTCTATTTATTAGCTTAATGTAATGTAAGCTAATTATAGATGACAAATTATTATAAAAAGAGGATTTTATACTTCAATTTGTAGGAAAACAGCTATATATCATGCATAACTAGCTAAAATCATGAAACACTTACATTTTAAGGCTTGATAGCAATTAATAAGTAAAAACTATTTGTATATATAAAATAACACTACAGTTAGAAGAAACTATGAAAAACAGCTGCATATACCGTGTATACAAAATAAATAAACCTCTTACTCTTCTATTAATTAGATTATTGTAATATAAGCTACTTATAGGTGCAAAATTATTCTAAAACAAAAGATTTATACCTAATTGTAGGAAAACAAACATATATCAACCGCTTACTAGCTAAAATCATGAAACAATACATTTTATGGGTTATAGCAATATGATTAAGAAAACTACTTGCTAATATACAATAACGTTACAGTTTACAAGAACTATGAAAAACGCTTGCAATATACCGTTATATCACAAATAAATAACCTCTTACTTTTTATTTAATAGCTTAAATGTAAGTAAGCCTACTTATGGTGCAACAACTTCTAAAAAGAGGATTTTTTCTTGAATTTGTAGGGAAAACAGCTATAAATCACTGGATAATGCTAAAATCATTCAAAACACTACATTTTTGGGTTTATAGCAATATAATAAGTAAAACTCATTTGTTATATACAATAACGCTACAGTTAGAGAAACTATGAAAAACGCTTGCAATATACCGTTATATCACAATAATTACTCTTACTCTTCTGTTAATAGCTAATGTAATTAAGCTACTTTAGGGCAAATTATTCTAAAAAGGGATTGATCCCTCGAGTAGAAACACAGCTATATATCACGATAATAGCTAATATAATTGGAAACAATACATGTTATGGGTTTATAGCAAATGATAAGTAAACTACTTGTATATATACAATAACGCTACAGTTTACAAGAAAACTCTGAGAAAAACGCCCTTGCCTATATACCGTTAATCACAATAAATAACCTCGTACTCTTCTATTTATCGAGCTTAATGTTAATGTAAGCTACTTATAGGTGCAAATTATTCTAAAAAGAGGAGTTTATACTCAATTTGTAGAAAAAACAGCTATATATCACTGATAACTAGCTAAAATCATTACCATACAACATTTGATGGGTTTATGCAAATATACGTAAAAACTACTTGTATATATACAATAACGCTACAGTTTTAAAAGAAACTATGAAAAACGCTGCAATATACGTTATCTCACAATTAAAATAACTCTTAAATCTGCTATTTAAGCGCTTATGTAATGTAAGCAACTTATAGGTTCAAAATTATTCTAAAAAAGAGGATTTTATACTTCCAATTTGTAGGAAAACAGCTATATACACCGATAATAGCTAATACATAAAAACACTACAATTTATGGGTTTATAGCAATATGATAAGTAAAACTACTGTATATATATACAATAACGCTAAAGTTACAAGAAAACTATGAAAAAAAGCTTACAATTACCGTTAGATCACAATAAATACCTCTTCACTCTTCATTTACTAGCTTAATGTAATGTAATGGTACTTATAGGGGCAAAATTATTTCTAAAAAAAGAATGGGTACTTCAATTTAGGAAAACAGTCTATATATCACCGATAAATAGCTAATATCATTGAAAAAACACTACATTTATTGGCGGTTTTATAGCAAATAAACTAGTAAAAATATTGTATATATACAATAAACGCTAACAGTTTAGAAGAGACTATGAAAAAACCGCTTGCAATTATACCGTTATATCACAAGAAATAACCTCTTACTCTTCTATTTAATAGCTTACTGTAATTTAAGCATATTATACATTTTTCAAATTATTCATAAAAAAGAGGATTTATACTTCAATTTGTAGAAAACAGCTATATATCACCGATAATAGCTAATATCATGAAAACACTACATTTTATGGGTTGTATAGCAATATGATAAGTAAACTTTACTTGTATATATACAATTAACGCTACAGTTTTACAAGAAAATATGAAAAAACGCTGCAATAACCGTTATTCACAATAAAGTTACTCCTCTACCTTCTATTTAATAGGCTAATGTAATGTAAGGCTACTTATAGTGCAATTATTCTAAAAGAGGATTTTATACTTCAATTAAAAGGAAAACAGCTATATATCACCGAAAATAGCTAATATCATTGAAAACACACATTTTATGGGTGTATAGCATATGCATAAGTAAAACTACTTGTATATATACAATAACGCTACAGTTACAAGAAACTTTTTTTAGACAAAAACGCTTGCAATATACGTTATATCACAATAAAGAACCTCTTACTCTATTTAAAGCTTAACGGAATGTAAGTTACTTATAGGTGCACATTATTCTAAAAAGAGGATTTATACTCAATTTGTAGGAAAACAGCTATATATCATCGATAATAGCTAATCTCATTGAAAACACTACATTTTCATGGGTTATAGCAAATCTGACTTAAAAGTACTGATATAATACAATAACGCTACAGTTTACAAGAAACTATGAAAAGTGGCTATAATACCTTATATCACAATTAAATAACCTCTTACTATTCATTTATTAGCTAATAATGCTAAAGCTACTTATAGGTGCAAAATTATTCTAAAAAAAGGATTTTATACTTCAATTTGTACGGAGAACAGCTATATATCACGACACATAGCTAATATATTGAAAACACTACATTATAGGTTATAGCAATATGATAAGTAAAAACTTGTATATATACAATAACAACGCTACATTTACAAGAAACTATGACAAACACTGCAATTATCCGTATATCACAATAAATAAACCTCTACTCTTCTATTTATTACGATAATGTAATGTAAGCTACCTTATGGTTCAAATTATTTCTAAAAAAAGGATGTATACTTCAATTATAGGAAAAAGCTATATATCCACCGATAAATATTTAAATCATGAAAACACTACATTTATGGGTTTATAGCAAACTGATAAGTAAAATACTGGTAATATACAATAACGCTACAGTTTACAAGAAAACTATGAAAAACGTTGACAATATACCGTTATATCACAATAAATAACCTCTACTCTTATAGTTAATAGCTTAAGTAATGTAAGCTACTATATAGGTGCAAATTATTCTAAAAAAAAAAATTTATACCTTCACTTCTAGAAAACAGCTATCTATCACTGATAACTAGCTAAATATCATTGAAAAACACCCCCCCCCCCCCCCCCCTCCCCCCCCCCCCCCCCCCCCCCCCCCCCCTCCCCCCCCCCCCCCCCCCCCCCCCTCCCCCCCCCCCCCCCCCCCCCCCCCCCCCCCCCCCCCCCCCCCCCCCCCCCCCCCCCCCCCCCCCCCCCCCCCCCCCCCCCCCCCCCCCCCCTCCCCCCCCTCCCCCTCCCTCCCCCCCCCCCCCCCCCCCCCCCCCCCCCCCCCCTACATTATAGGGTTTATAGAAATATGATAAGTAAAACGACTTGTATATAGACAATACGCCCCACCCACCCCCTACAGTTTACAAGAAAATATTGAAAAACGCCTGGAATATACGTTATTCACAATAAAATCTCTGACTCTCAGTATTAGCTTAAGTAATGTAAGGTACTATAGGTGCAATTATTTCTAAAAAGAGGGGTTTATACTTCAATTGTAGAAAAACAGCTAATATCACTGATAACTAGATAAAATCTTGAAAACACTAATTTTATGGCTTTATAGCAAATATAACTAAGTAAAACTATTTGTATTATATAAAATAACGCTACAGTTTATAAGAAACTATGAAAAACGCTTGACAATAGACCGTTATATCACAATAAATAACCTCTTACTCTTCTATTCATAGCTTAATGTAATGTAAGCTTAATTATAGGTGCAAAATATTCTAAAAAGAGGATTTTATACTTCAATTGTAGGAAAACAGCTGATATATCACCATAATTAGCCAAATCATTGAAAAAAAAAAAAAAAAAAAAAAAAAAAAAAAAAAAAAAAAAAAAAAAAAAAAAAAAAAAAAAAAAAAAAAAAAAAAAAAAAAAAAAAAAAACAGTACATTTTGGGTTTGATGCAAGATCATAAGTCAAATACTTGTATATATAAAATAACGGTACAGTTTACAAGAAACTATGAAAACGCTTGCATATACCGTTATATCACAATAAATAACCTTTACTCTTCTATTTAATAGTATTGTAATGTAAGCTACTATACTTTGCAAAATTATTCAAAAAAAAGGATTTTATACTTCAATTGTTGGAAAAACGCTATATATCACTGATAACTAGCTAAAATCATGAAAACAACACATTTATGGTTTATAGCAATATAATAAGTAAAACTACTTTTATATATACACTAACGCTATAGTTTACAAGAAACTATGAAAAACGCTTGCAATTAAAACCGTTATAATACAATAAATACCTCTACTCTCTATTTAATAGCTTAATGTAAGTAAGCAACTTAAGGTGCAAATTATTCTAAACATGATTTTTATACTTCAATTAAAAAGGAAAACCAGCTATATATCACCGATAAATAGCTAAGTATCATTGAAAACACTACATTTAGGGTTATAGAATTATGATAAGTAAAAACTACTTGTATATATACAATAAGGCTACAGTTTACAGAAACTATGAAAAAAACGCTGCGCAAGATTACCGTTATATTCACAATAATAACCTCTACTCTTCTATTTAATAGCTTAATGTAATGTAAGGTACTATGGTGCAAATTATTCTAAAAGAGGTTTTATACCTAATTTGTAGGAAAACCAGATATATATCACGATAAATAGCTAATATCAATTGAAAACAATACATTTATGGCTTTATAAGCAAATCATAGTAAACTACTTGTATATAAAAATAATGTACAGTTACAAAAAAAAGAAACTATGAAAAACGCTTGCAATATTACCGTTATATACACAATAAATACCTCTAATCCTTCTATTTAATAGCTTAATAGGTAAGCTACTAAATTGCAAATATTCAAAAAAAAAGGATTTTTACTTCAATTTGTAGGAAAAATCTATAATCAATGATACTAGCTAAAATCATTGAAAACACTACATTTTATGGTTTATAGCAAATAATCAGTAAAAACTATTTGAATATATACAATAACGTACAGTTACAAGAAAACTATGAAAAACGGCTTGCAATATACGTTATATCACAATTAAATTTCCTCTTTACTCTTCTATTTAAATAGCTAATGTAATGTAAGCTACTTTATAGGTTGCAATTATTCTAAAAAGAGGATTTTTATACTTCAATTTGTAGGAAAAACAGCTATTATCACTGATAACTAGCTACAATCATTCAAAACACTACATTTTATGGTTTTATAACAATATAATATAGTAAAAACTACTTGTTATATATACATCCCGCTACAGTAGAAGAAACATGAAAAACGCTTGCCAAATAAAAACCGTTATATCACAATATATAAACCTCAACTTCGTCTATTTAATAGCTTAATGTTATGGAAGTACTTATAGGTGCAAATATATTCTTAAACAAAACGGATTTATATTTCATTGTAGGAAAACAGCTATTATCCACCGATAAATAGCTTAATATCATTGAAAACACTAACATTTATGGGGTTTATAGTAAATGATAAGTAAACTTACTGATAATACATAACGCTACAGTTTCAAGAAACTATGAAAACGCTTGACAATATACCGTTATATCACAATAAATACCCTATTACTCTTTATTTAATAGCTTAATGTAAGTAAGCGCTTATAGGTGCAATTATGCAAAAAGAGGATTTTATACTTCAATTTGCCAGATTTGATAGGAAAAACAGCTATATATCACCGCTAAATAGCTAATATCATTGAAAACACTACATTTTATGGGTTTTATAGCAATCTGATAGAAAACTACTTGTATATATACAATAACGCTACAGTTTACAAGAAACTATGAAAAACGCTTGCAATATACCGTTTATACCACAAAAATAACCTATTACTCATCTATTATAGCTTAATGTAATGTAAGCTATCGTATAAGTGCAATTATTCTAAAAAAGAGGATTTTATACTTAAAATTTTAGGAAAACAGCTATATATCACCGTAAATAGCTAATACATTGAAAGCACTACATTTTATGGGTTTATAGTCAATTATAATAAGTAAAACTCTTGTGATTATACACTAACGCTACAGTTAGAAGAAACTATGAAAAACGCAAGCAATTACCGTATAGATCACAAATAAAAAACTCTACTCTTTTATTTAATAGCTTAATGTAATGTAAGCTACTTATAGGTGCAATATTCTAAAAAGAGGATTTATACTTCAATTTTGTAGGAAAAGCTATATATCACGATAAATAGCTACTATCATGAAAACACTAAATTTTATGGGTTTTATAGCAATCTGATAAGTAAAAACTACTTGTATATATACAATAACGCTACAGTTTACAAGAAACTATGAAAAACGCTTGCTAATACCTTTATATCACAAATAAAATAACCTCTTACTCTTCCATTTATTAGCTTAAATAATGTAAGCTACTATAGTGCAAATTATTCTAAAAAAAAATGTTATACTTTCAATTTGTAGGAGAACAGCATATATCACCGACAAAATAGTAAATCATTGAAAACACTACATTATAGGTTTATAGCATATGATAAGTATAAACTACTTGCTATATATACAATACGCTACATTTTCAAGAAACTATGACACAACGCTTGCAAATACCGCTATATCACAATAAATAACCTCCTACTCTGCTATTTATTTAGGATATGTAAATGTAAGCTACTTATAGGTGCAAATTATTTTTTTTCTTTTTAACAAAAGGATTTATACTTCAATTTATAGGCAAAACCAGCTATATATCACGATAAATATTTAATATATTGAAAACACTACATTTTATGGGTTATAGCAACTGATAAGTAAAAACTACTTGTATATATACAATACGCTTACAGTTACAAGTAACTATGAAAAAAAAACGCTTGCAATATACCGGCTATATCACAATAAATAAACGCTTACTCTTCTATTAATGATTAAGTAATGTAAGCTACTTATAGGGGCAAAATTATCTAAAAAAAAAAATTTTATATCAATGTAGGAAAACAGCTATATATCACTGATACAGCTAATATCATTGAAAACCACTACATTATAGGGTTTATAGGCACTATGATAAGTAAAAAAAATACTTGTATATAGACATAAACGCTACAGTTTACAAGAAACTAGAAAAAAAGTTGGAATATACCGTTTATTAATTCCTCTACTCTCAATTATTAGCTTATGTAATGTAGGATACTTATAGGTGCAAATTATTTAAAAGAGGATTTTATACTTCAATGTAGGAAAACTCTATATATCACTGATAACTAGCTAAAATCATTGAAAACACTAAATTTAATGCCTTTATACAATATAATAAGTAAAAACATTGGATATATTTTTAAAAAAAAAAAAAGAACCAAAAAAACTAAAAAAAAAAACAAAAAAAAAAAAAAAAAAAAAAAAAAATAAAAAAAAAAAAAAAAAAAACAACACCAACAAAAAAATAAAACGCTACAGTTTAGAAGAAACTAGAAAAACGCGTGCAATATACCGTTATATCACAATAAAGAACCTCACTCTTCTATTAATAGCTTAATGTAATGTAAGCTACTATAGGTGCAAATTATTCTAAAGAGGATTTTATACTTCAATGTAGGAAAAAGATATATATCACCGATAATTAAAGCCAATTCATTGAAAACAGTATAATTTTATGGGTTATGCAATATCATAGTAAATACGTGTATATATAAAAATAACGGTACAGTTACAAGAAACTATGAAAAAACGCGTGCAATATACCGTTATAATCACAAGTAAAAAACCTCTTACTCTCTATTAATAGTTAAGTAATGTAAGCTATTATATTTGCAAATTATTCAAAAAAAAGGATTTATACTTCAATTGTAGGAAACAAGCGATATATCATGTAACTAAGATAAAATCATTGAAAAAACACTACATTTTATGGGTTTATAGCAAATAATAGTTAAACTACTTGTATATATACAATAACGTACAGTTACAAGAAACTATGAAAAACGCTTGCAATAACCGTTATATCAAATAAATAAACCTCTTACTCTTCTATTAAAAGCTTAAGAATGTAAGCACTATAGGTGCAAATTATTCTAAAAAGAGGATTTTCTACGTCAATTAAAAGGAAAACAGCTATATTATCACCGATAAATAGCTAATATCATTGAAAACACTACTTTTAGGGTATAGGAATATGATAAGTAAAAGAACTACTTTATATATAACAATAAGGCTACAGTTTACAAGAAATATGAAAAACGCTGCGATATACCGTTCTATCACAATAAATAACCTCTTACTCTTCTATTTAATGCTTAAGGTAATGTTAAGTACTTATAGGTGCAAATTATCTAAAAGAGGGATTATACCTCAAATTTGTAGGAAAAAAAGATATATAACACTGATAACTAGTAAAACATTGAAAACACTACATTTTAGGGTTTATAGAATATAATAGTAAAAATACTTGTATATATACAATAACGCTACAGTTTACAAGAAGCTATGAAAAAACGCTTGGCATTATACGGTATATCACAATAAGACCTCGTACTCTTCTATGTAATAGCTTATGTAATGTAAGTACTCTAGGGGCAAAATTATTCTAAAACAGAGGATTTTTACGTAATTGTAGGAAACACTATTATTCACTGATAACTAGCTAAAAATCATTTCAAAACACTACATTTATGGGTTTATAGCATATAATAAGCAAAACTACTTGGAGAGATATATCAATAAAGTACAGTTTAGAAGAAACTCTTGAAAAACGCTTGCAATATACCGTTATATCACAATAAATACTCTTACTCTTCTATTTAATAGCTTAATGTAATGTAAGCTACTTAAGGTGCACATTATTCTAAAAAGAGGATTTTATACTCAATTGTAGGAAAACAGACTATATATCACGAAAATAGCTAGATATCATTGAAAACACTACATTTTATGGGTTCTAGCAATATGATAAGTAAAACTTACTTGTATATATACAATACGCTACAGTTACAAGAAATATGAAAAACCGCTTGCAATATAACCGTGATATCACAATAAAATTTCCTCGTACTCTGATATTTAATAAGCTTATGTAATGTAAGCGACTTATTAGTGCCAAATTATTCTAAAAGAGGATTTTTATACTTCATTTAAAAGGGAAAACAGCGCATATATCACCGATAAATAGATAATATCATGAAAACACTACATTTTATGGGTTTATAGCAATATGATAAGTAAAACCTATTGTATATATACAATAACGCACAGGTTTACAGAAACTTGAAAAAACGCCTTGCAAATACAGCTATATCACACTAAAAACCTCTTACGCTTTATTTAATAGCTAAGTAATGTAAGCTACTTATAGGTGCACATATTTCTAAAAAGAGGATTTTATACTTCAATTTGTAGGAAAACAGCTATATATCATTCGATAAAAGCTAATATCATTGAAAAACACTACATTTATGGTTTATAGCACATCTGATAAGTAAAAAACTACTTGTATATATACAATAACGCTAAGTTTACAGGAACTATTAAAAAGACTTGCTATCATACATTTATACCACAATACCATAACTCTACTCTGCCATTTATTAGCTTAAATAATGTAGCTACTATAGGTGCAAATTATTCTAAAAAAAGGGATTTTATACTTCAATTGTGTGGAGAACAGGCTATATATCACGACAAATAGCTTAATATCATGAAAAACACTACAGTTTATAGGTTATAGCAATATGATAAGTAAAAACTACTTGCTATATATACAAATAACGCTACATTTTACAAGAAACTTGACAAACACTGGGCAATATACAGCTATATCACAATAAAATAAACTCCTACTCTTCTATTTATTACGATTGTAATGTAAGCTCTTATAGTTCAAATTATTCTAAAAAAAAGGATTGTATACTTCAATTTATAGGGAAAAAGCATATATCACCGATAAATATTTAATATTATTGAAAAACCACTACATTTATGGGGTTTAGCACATCTGATAAGGAAAACTACTCGTATATTACAATAACGCTAACAGTTACAAGAAACTATGAAAAACGCTTGCATATACGTTATATCACAATAAATAAACTCTTACTCTTCTAGTTAATAGCTTATGTAATGTAAGCTACTTATAGGTGCAAATTATTCTAAAAAAAAAAATTTATACCTCAATTTCTAGAAAACAGCTATATATCACTGATAACTAGCTATACATTGAAAAACACTACATATATGGTTTTATAGCCAATATGATAAGTAAAACTAATTGTAATATAGACAATAACGCTACAGTTTACAAGAAACTATGAAAAACGCCTGGAATATACCGTTAATCACAATAAATTTCCTCTTACTTTCATTTATTAGCTTAATGTAATGTAAGGTACTTATAGGGCAAATGATTTAAAAAGGAGGATTTATACTTCCAATTGTAGGAAAACAGTAATATCACTGATCACTAGATAAAATCTTTGAACAAACACGACATTTAGGCTTATAGCCGAATATAATAAGTAAAAATATTTGTATATATACAAATAAGCTACAGTTTATAAGAAATCTATGAAAAACGCTAGAAATATACCGTTATACAAAAAAATAACCTTATACTATTCTATTTAATAGCTTAATGTAATGTAAGATACTATAGGTGCAAATAATTTAAAAGGAGATTTTATACTTCAATTTGTAGGAAAAACAGCTAATTATATCACCCATAATTAGCCCAATATCATTGAAACCAGTACATTTTATGGGTTTATAGCAAGATCATAAGTAAAAACTACTTGTATATATAAAATAACGGTACGTTTACAAGAAAAACTAGTGAAAAACGCTTGCCAATATACGTTATAATCACCAATAAATAACATCTTACTCTGCTAATTTAAGAGTTATGTAATGATAAGATAATACATTTGCAAATATCAAAAAAAAGGATTTATACTTCAATTTGTTGGAAAAACAGATATATATTCACTGATAACTAGCTAAAATCTGAAAGCACTTTACATTTTAAGGGTTATAGCAATATAATAAGTAAAACTACTGTATATATACATAAACGCTATAGTTTCAAGAAAACTATGAAAAACGCTGACATAAACGTTATATCACAATAAAATAAACCTCTTTACTCTTATAATTAATAGCTAAGTAATTAAGCAACTTATAGGTGCAAATTATTCTAAAAGAGGATTGTAGACTTCAATTTAAAGGAAAAACAGCTATATTATCAACCGATAAATAGCTAAATATCATGAAAACACTAAATTTTATGGGTTTATAGGAAATATGATAAGTAAAACTACTTGTATATATACAATAAGGCTACAGATTACAAAGAAACTATCGAAAAAACGTGGAATATACCGTTATATCACAATAAATAACCTCTTACTCTTCTATTTAAATAGCTAAGGTATGTAAGCTACTTATAGGTGCAAATTATTCTAAAACAAGGAGGATTTTATACCTCAATTGAGGGAAAAAAACAGATATATACACGAAAATAGATAAATATCATTGAAGAAACACTAGCATTTTATGGCTTATCAGCAATATCATAAGTAAACTACTTGATACTATAAATAAGGTACAGTTTACAAGAAACATGAAAACGCTTGCAATATACCGTTATATCACAATAAATAACCTCTTAATCTTCTAATTAATAGCTTAATGTAAGTAAGCTACTTAAATTTGCAAATATTCAAAGAAAGGATGTTATAACTTCAATTTGAGGAAAAACATCTATATATCAATGATAACTAGCTAAACATCATTGAAAACACTTACATTTTAGGGTTTATAGCATATAATCAGTTAAACTATTTGATATATACAATAAACGCTACAGTTTACAAGAAACTATGAAAAACGCTTGCAAGATACGGTATATCACAATAAATCCTATCTCTTCTATTTACTAGATTAATGTAATGTAAGGTCTTAGAGGGGCCAAATTATTCTAAAAAAAGGATGGTGTACTTTCAATTGTAGGAAAACAGCATATATATCACCGATAATAGCTAATATCATTGAAAACACTAATTTTATGGGTTTATAGCAATATGATTAGTAAAAAGCTACTTGAATATATACAATAACGCTACAGTTACAATAAAGCTAGAAAAACGTGCAAATACCCGTTAATCTCAAATAAATAACATTTACTCTTCTACATTGAGCTTAATGTAAATTAATAGCTTAATGTAGATGTTAAGCTACTTTAGTTTCAACATATTCTAAAAAGAGGATTTTAATACTTCAATTTGTAGGAAACCAGCTATATATCATCGATAAAATAGCTAATATCTTGAAACACACTACATTTTATGGGTTTATAGCAATCTGCTAAGTAAAACTACTTGTATATATACAATAACGCGATACAGTTTACAAAGAAAACTAGAAAACGGCCTTGCTATATACCTTTATATCACAATAATAACCTCTACTCTTTCCATTTATTAGCTTAAATTAATGTAAGCTACTTATAGTGCAAATATAATTTCTCAAAAAGGTTTTATACTTTCAATTTGTAGGAGAACAGCTCTATATCACCGACAAATAGCTTAATATCATTGAAAACACTACATTTTAATAGGTTTAATAGCAATATGAATAAGTAACACTACTTGTATATATTACAATACGCTACATTTTTACAAAAACTATGACAAACACATTGCAATATACCGCTATATTCACAATCATAACCTCCTACTCTTCTATTTTATTACGATAATGTATGTAAGCTACTTATAGGTGCAAATTATTCTAAAAAAAGGAATTGTATACTTTCATTTATAGGAAAACAGCTATATATCAACCGATAAATATTTAATATCATTGAAACACACTTTTATGGTTTATAGGCAATCTGATAAGTAAAACTGAACTTGTCTATATACAATAACGCTACGTTTACAAGAAACTATGAAAAACGCTTGCAAATCCGTTATATCACAATAATAACCTCTTACTCTTCTGTTAATAGCTTAATGTAATGTAAGCTACTTATAGGAGGTGCAAATTATTCTAAAAAAAAATATTATCCTAATTTCTAGGAAAACAGCTATATATCACTGATAACTAGCTAATATCATTGAAAACACTACACTTATATGGGCTTTATAGCAATATGGATAAGTAAAACTACTTGTATATAGACAATAACGCTACAGTTTACAAGAAACATGAAAACGCCTGAATATAACCGTTATATCCAATAAATTTCCCTCTTACCGTCTTCTTTTATTAGCTAATGTAATGTAAGTCTACTTATAGGTGCAATTATTCTATAAAAGAGGATTTTTATACTTCAATTTGTAGGAAAACAGCCTATATATCACTGATTACTAGCTAAATCTTTGAAAAACACTACATTTATTATGGCTTTATACCATAATAATAAGTAATTTATTTGTATATATAAAATAACGCTACAGTTTATAAGAAACTATGAAACGCTTGCAATATACGTTATATCACATACATAACCTCTTACTCTTCTATTTAATAGCCTATGTAATTAAGCTACTTATAAGGTGCAAAATTATTCTAAAAAGAAGGATTTTTATACTTCAATTTGTAGAAAAACAGCTATATATCACCCATATTAGCCAATATCTTGAAAACAGTACATTTATGGGTTTATAGCAATATTCATAAGTAAAACTACTTGTATATATAAAATAAACGCTAACAGTTTACAATACAACTATGAAAAACGCTGCAATATACCGTTATAATCACAATAAATACCTCTTTACTCTTCTATTTACTAGCTTATTGTAATGTGAAGCTACTTATATTTTGTCAATTATTCAAAAAAAAGGATTTTAACTTCAATTTTGGTTGGAAAACAGCTATTATCACTGATAACTATCTTAAAATCATTGAAAACCTACATTGTTTGGTATTATACAATATCATAGTAAAACTACTTGTATATATACAATAACGCTATAGTTTTACAAGAAACTATGAAAAAACGCTTGCCATAAAACCGTTATATCACAATAAATAACCTCTTACGCCTCTTCTATTAATAGCTTAATGTAATGTAATCAACTTATATGTGCAAATTATTTCTAAAAAGCGGATTTTAATACTTCAAATTAAAGGAAAACAGCTATATATCACCGATAAATAGCTAATATCATTGAAAACACTACATTTTATGGTTTTATAGGAATAGGATAAGTAAACTACTTGTATATATACAATAAGGCTACAGTTTACAAGAAACTATTAAAACGCTTGCATATACGTTATATCACAATAAATAACCTCTTCTCTTCTATTTAATAGCTTAATGTATGTACCTACTTTATCGTTGCAAATTATTCTAAAAGAGGATTTTATACTCAATTTGTAGGAAAACAGATATATAACACTGATAACTAGGTAAAATCATTGGGAAAACAGACTACATTTTGATGGGTTTATAGCAATATAATTAGTAAAACTACTTGTATATATACAATAACCTACAGTTTACAAAAGCTATGCAAACGCTTGCAATATACCGTTATATCACAATAATGATAACCTCTTACTCTTCTATTTAATAGCTTAATGTAATTGTAGCTACTTATGTGCAAATTATTCTGAAAAAGAGGATATTATAACTTCAATTTGTAGGGACACACTATATATCACTGATAACTAGCTAAAATCATCAAAACACTACATTTTATTGGTTTATTAGCAATATAATTAATAAAACTACTTGTTATCTACAATAACCTACATGTTTAGAAGAAACTATGAAAACGCTTGCATATGACCGTTATAATCACATAATAACCCTCTTACTCTCCTATTTAATAGCTAATGTAATGAAAGCTACTTTAATAGGTGGCCAAATTGGATTCTAAAAAGAGGATTTATACTTCAATTTGTGTAGGAAACAGCTATATATTCAATCACCGATAAATAGCTATATCATTGAAAACACTACATTTTAATGGGTTTATAGCATATGATTAAGTAAACTTACTTGTATATATACAATAAACGCTACAGTTTACAAGAAACTATGAAAAACGCTGCATATACCGTATACACAATAAGTTTCCTCCTACTCTTCTCTTTAAATGCTTAATGTAATGTAAGCTACTTATAGGTGCAAATTATTCCTAAAAAGAGGATTTTATACTCCATTTGTAGGAAAACCGCTCTATATCACCGATAAATGCTAATATCATTGAAAACACTACATTTTATGGCTTTTATAGCATAATCCTAAGTAAAACTACTTGTATATATAAAATATGGTAACAGTTTACAAGAAACTATGAAAACACGCTTGCTATTAAACCTTTATATCAACTAAAATACCTCCTATCTTCTATTTATAGCTAACTGTAATGTAAAGCTACTTAAATTTTTTGCAAATTATTCTAAAAAGAGGATTTTATACTTCAATTTGTAGGAAAACACTATATATCACCGATAAATAGCTAAATATCATTGAAAACACTACATTTTATGGGTTTATAGCAATATGATCAGTAAAACTACTTGTATATATACAATAACGCTACAGTTTACAAGAAACTATGAAAAACGCTTGCAATATACCGTTATATCACAATAAATACCTATTACTCTTCTATTTAATAGCTTAATGTAATGTAAGTACTAATAGGTGCAAATTATTCTAAAAAGAGGATTTTATACTTCAATTTGTAGGAAAACAGCTATATATCACCGATAAATAGCTAATATCATTGAAAACACTACATTTTATGGGTTTATAGCTATATAATAATTAAAACTACTTGTATATATACAATAACGCTACAGTTTACAAGAACTATGAAAAACGCTATGCAATATACCGTTATATCACAATAAATAACCTCTTACTCTTCTATTTAATAGCTTAATGTAATGTAAGCTACTTATAGGTGCAAATTATTCTAAAAAGAGGATTTTATACTTCAATTTGTAGGAAAACAGCTATATATCTCCGATAATAGCTAAAATCATTGAAAACACTACATTTTATGGGTTTATAGCAATATGATAAGTAAAACTACTTGTATATATACAATAACGCTACAGTTTACAAGAAACTATAAAAAAAGCTTGCTATATACCGTTATATCACAATAAATAACCCTTACTCTTCTATTTAATAGCTTAATGTAATGTAAGCTACTAATAGGTGCAAATTATTCTAAAAAGAGGATTTTATACTTCAATTTGTAGGAAAACAGCTATATATCACCGATAAATAGGTAATATATTGAAAACACTACATTTTATGGTTTTAGCTATATAATAATTCAAACTACTTGTATATATACAATAACCTACAGTTTTAGAAGAAACTATGAAAAACGCAGCAATATACCGTTATACCACATAAAACCTCTTACTCTTCTATTTAATAGCTTAATGTAATATAAGCTACTTATAGGTGCAATTATTCTAAAAAAAAAAGATTTTATACCTAAATTTGTAGGAAAACAACTATATATCTCCGATTACTAGCTAAAATCATTGAAAACACTACATTTTATGGGTTTATAGCAATATGATAAGTAAAACTACTTGTATATATACAATAACGCTACAGTTTACAAAAACTATGAAAACGCTGCAATA
>JACEEZ010019000.1:0-2500 GCA_016584305.1 Chionoecetes opilio
CCCTAACGGGCGGGAGCAGCACACGCCATCTTTCCCGCCGCGCGCCACGTGCAGCTCGCAAGTCATGAGCCAGTTAGAACCATCGACTCAAGGTCCGGTAGAAAGCTAACTACGAGAACTGTTTTAAGTCATCCAATGATCGCTCCTGCACTCCTCCCCAATGGCTATTCAGACTCCTGCATGTTCCTTCCCAAACCCATCACTCTCGCTCAATCGCTTGCCAAGTCACACACTCACCCCCAAATCCAAAAACCCACACACACCCCACATCCCAGCCACACTCCCTCCAAACCTCCCCTCCCCCTTTGATGCCGTTTGGCGGTCCATTTTGTCGCACAGTTGGTGGAAAAACACCCTGACAAGTTCAAGTTTCAATTTATTGAGAAAAAAAGGTGGGGGAAGTTACAAAGAGGGGGGGGGGGACAAGAATACCAAGTACAGAAATACAGAAATACAGAAAAGAAAAAAGTGGCCGGTCGGTCCGGCTTGCTGTTTTTAGTTAAAGCGTTCACAAAACATTCACACACACAAAAAAAGAGAAAAAAAATTTCAATTAAATATTTTAAGTAACATAAAAACAAAGGATATAAAACACTAATAATTATAGAATGAAGTGAACAGGTAAGCTAAAAAGAATGAGTATATATATATAAAATTTGAAATAAGACAACAGACAACAGAAAAGAAAAAAAAAATATGCGTTAAAAAAAAACAAAAAACTGAGTAAACAATAGATAAGAATAAGTGATACATAATGTGAGGTAAATATATAATATATAATATATAATAGTGATATGAATAAGGGATCCCATAATTAAACTCAAAGTTAACAGATTAATGTGTTTTTTTTTTTTTTTTTTGGACGAGAAAAGAAAAAAAAAAAAACGTGAGGACATAAAGGAGAGCTAAGAGTAACGTGGGGCGGGATCGGCGTCATAACGCAAGGCCCTCAGGCTCCTGGGGAACCACCGTGGGAACGATCCGGGGGCCGCGTCGCTGATTTTCCTGCAGGACCGGGAAACTGCTCCAGTTTTCTCCTGCATCCGGAGCCACACTTGTGGGGCCCATGTGATGCAGGCGGAAAATGAGGCTGGGAGGTCGACGGACTCGTGTAGCGACTCCATTGTCACGAAGTCGTCCCCCCTGTGGTTCACCCGAACCTGAGAGCAGCGTTCTGCACCCGTTGCAGCTTACTGATTGCTGTCCTGCTCAGGGCGGCAGCGGTATCGGGGGGGTAGGTGAGGACAGGGAGGACCAGCCCCTTTGACGAGGTGGAGCTTCACCCCTGCGTCGAGGCCCGGAAACCGGTAGAGGGTGAAACAGGGGGCTTGCGCGCCGTACTCGTGACGTCACGTGCGACACTTTACCCTCGCGATGATACTTGCAGGCGAGGACGGTGCCGCGGCCTGGAAGTCCACCACTCTACGTCCACCATTAGCGGTGGGGGGTTCTGGGTCGCCATCGGGATGACCCCTGAACTTTGGCGAGGTTGGTACTTGACCCTCCATCCTCCTCGAAGGCGCTGATCCGGCTACCTCTTTTTCAGTGCGGGCGTTGAGCATGGCGTGGATCGTCCCGGATGGAAAACAAACCTGGGACACATCATGGGCGTACAGGACATTCATGCCCGCACCGACGACGGGCAGTCACTGGTGTACAGGACATACAGGGTTGGGGAGAGAACACTACCCTGCGGTACTCCTGTCTTCAGTGGGAAGGTCCCTGACAGCCTCATTCCCGCCGTTTTTATGACCCGCTCCCCTGCCAACTAAACGCCAGCTAAACGCCTTTTTTTCCGTTCAAAGCCCAATAAAGACATGCTTGAGCGTGTTATAGTTTTTTGAGGCAAAGGTTCTCCTGGAGTCACGGCCGTTTTTCTACCCAAAGGACTCACTTTTCCCTTCTCGGTTTTCCCTTTTCCATCGCTTTGACAAAAAATTCACGTCATACCGTTAGTGGCAATCTCTTTCCCTGTCATTTACAATGTCAATTATTTTCCAAAACTCTTGTAGACAACCACTTGCGATTGTTATCAAAATACCGTAGGAGGCATAAAATTATAGCAATAAGATTTTTGTCAAATTTACACAATGACAGATTTTGCTAAACTGATATAATGCCAGACTTTGTAAGGAACTCGTTTTTACTGAATTAATTATAAACCGAAATTGTCAAGAGCCAGGGGACACACACAGTCAACACAACACACACACATATACAGAGGTGTGTGTGTGTGTGTGTGTGTGTGTGTGTGTGTGTGTTGTGTGTGTGTGTGTGTGGGGTGTGTGTGGTGTGTTTTTGTGTGTGTGTGTGTGTGTGTGTGTGTGTGTGTGGTGTGTCGCTGTTTTGTCATTCACCTATGGTCTTGTCCACGCGAGTCGGACTTGCGATGCCAGTTTCACCCTCTCGGTGCGAGCTTGGAGCTCAAATTTTACCGATATTGGGGTAAAGCTGGCACCTCACACAAAAACACACACCCAAACACCCGCTCATGGGGGAT
>JACEEZ010019000.1:12500-43966 GCA_016584305.1 Chionoecetes opilio
ATGAAAGAACTTTAATATTGTTTTTTGCCTTTATAATTAGTAAATATAAGCTTCCTGTTTTTTACAGCTCCAATAAATAAGTGTTTGAAAAATCTTGGTGTTTGTTAAATAATTTTTGTTGTTTAGAATTGTTTGTTTGTTTGGAACGAAAAACTGATTTGGTTTTTTTTTTTTATTGAATGGAAGGTTCGTTTGTTTTCGTTGAAAGAGAAGCTGTGGTTTTTTTGGGGAACTTGTGTTTTTTGAGAAGAATGGTTGTGTGTGGGGGTTTTGGGGAATGGTGGTGTTGTTTGGAGGGAAAGGGGGTGTGTGTGTGTTTTAAAGGAGAATGCGTGGTGTGTGTTGTGGAGGAGAAGTGTGTGTTTTTAAAGAGAAAATGGGGGTGTGTGGTTTGGAGAAGGGTGTGTGTGTTTGGTGTGGTGTTTGTTGGGGGGGGTGTGTGTGTTGTTGGGGTGTGGTGTTTGAGAAAAGGGTTGTTGTGGTGTGTTTGAGAGAGAGAATGCGGTGGTGTGGGGGGGGTTTGGGGTTGGTGTGTTTTTTTTTTGGGTGGTGTTGTTTGAGAGAGAGGTGTGTGTGGGTGTGTTTGAAAAGGGTTTGGTGTTGTGTGTGGTTTTGGAGAATGGTTTTGGGTTGTGTGTGTTGGGAGGGAATGGTGGTGTGTGTTTTTGGTTTGAGAGAGATGCGTGTTGTGTGTGTTGGTTTGGGGGTTTTTGTTGTGTGTGGGGTTGTGGGTGTGGTTGGGGTTTGGTTTTGTGTGTTTTGTGGTTGTGTGTGTGTGTTGTGTGTGTGTGTGTTGTGTGTGTGTGTGTGTGTGTTTTGGTTGTGTGTTTGGTGTGTTTGTGTGTGTTGTGGTGTGTGTGTGTGTGTGTGTGTGGTGTTGTGTGTGTGTGTGTGTGTGAGAGAGAGTGATTTATTTATTGTCTTTATATTTTCCTCATTCCTAGTTGTATATAAAACTTAGAAGCATTATATCTTTGTCCCGTAAGAATAATTGCCTTTTAAACTATCACTGGCGACCTCTATACCACCAAATATGGGTTTTAACTACATAGAACACATTATATTTTATTGCATGTCTGCAGAAACCCCAAAGGTATTGACACAAATGACAACAAATATTTTCTCTCAAAAAAATAATTGATTGGGGACCAATCTTTCTCGAATAACTACTAAACCTTATTTATTGGAAAATTTTTCCCCCACATGTATGTCCTCGGAATTATTATCCTTAAAATTATATAAAAGCACATAAACGTTGCTTGTATGTGAAATAATCCCGATTTAATGAAAAAGCCTTGTGGGGGCCATTTTCAAAAATGGCCGCCATTGCTAAAATTTGTTGCTCTTATTCCGTTTTGAGGATTGATCTTTTAAACACTGTACAGTTTGGAGTTATCTAAAACATGCAGGGGTTTTTGCAATATCGCTGGACAAGAGGACATGGGCAAAAACATGATGTGGGCTGGTGAGACAAGGAATCAAAGGTTGTTTTGGGGGTTTAGAAGGCTGCATCGTTTGTGGGTGGTTTTGAGGGTGATTTAGGAGGTTATAATATATATAATATATTATTATATATATAATATATTAATATAATAATAGATAATATATATATATATAATATTATATATATATAGATATATATATATATTATTTATAATAATATATATATATATTTATAAATATTTTTATATTCTTTTTTTTTTTTTTTTTTTTTACATCAAGGACGGCCCAAGGCAAAAAACAAAAAATGGGTAACACAAAGCCGCTTAGTTGCCAGTCCCTATAAAAGCGTAAGAATAAATAAACAGAGGGTAGGCCAATTAGTTAGAGGTTTTGTTACTCTTCTTTTGAAGATTTAAGTAAAAAAAATTGGAAAAAACTGAAAAGGAAGAGAGTTCCGATTTCAACCAGGAAAGGGATGAAAGTTGTAAGATCTGATTAACTCTGCATTAGGAGGATAGACAAAAATAGGGATGATAAGTAGAAAGTCTTGGGGTAGCGTACAATCAGAGCTACTATTTTTCCATGGAATGATTAGCTTCCATGTGGCATAGGCATAGGATAGGGACAATGTAAAAAAGAAATATTATATATTATATATATCATCCGTCGTGTAATATATCGTCAGTATATATAAAGTCCGGGGGGGGGGGGGGGGGGATTTTTGGCTTGCCTTGCAGGGTATTTTGGGTGGGCTTCGGCCAACACCTGTGTTTGGTGGCCTTCGGCCACCAAACACAGACTTTCAATAGCCCCTTAACTTTCCTGAAATCATGGATGTAGAAATGTTTGTATTAAACGCCTTACCCATCACCACATCAAAAATTACCCATCACCACACACGCATCAACCCATTAGCATAACCCCCACCCATTCATTCACCATTTACCATACCAACACCCATACTCACCCATTAACCATCACACCCCACCATTCACTTTACCATTACCATTCACCACACACCCATTACCCATCACCACACCCATTCATCACCCATTACCCATCACCACAAACATTCACTCAACCCATTAAAAAAAAACCCTCACCCCCCACCTATTCCCTACACCATACCAATCAACCCCAACCCATACACCCACCCATTCATTCACCCATTCACCCACACCCATTACCATCACTCACCATTCAACTCACCATTACCTATCCCCTCATCATTTTTCTCAATTCTCGCAACCCCCCCCTTTTTTCAAATTCGGTAATAGGCTGCCTCAAAAAAGAGAAAAAAAAATGATCGGTCATTCATAAGTGACTTAAAACCTTCCTGCTCGACCCGTTCCAAAAACTGGCATATGATGGGATTTCCCCCAAGGGGGCGGAACTTACCACGCACACACACACACACAGGACAGACAGGGCACACTTCGTTTTTTTTTTTATACTAGCAGCCAAAAAGACCTCCCGGGGGGCTTTTTGGGTAGCTCTGCGGAAGGGATTTGGTATCTTCGGCCCAACCATGGTTTAGCAGACTCTTCAGATAGCCCCTTCTAACTTTTCCTGAAATCATGGATGTAGAAATTGTATGTATTAAACGCCAACTTTTCACATCACTCCCCAACCCCTTCACTCACCTTACCCCACCCCCACCATTTCCTCACCATTAACCCCTCACCCCCCCCCCATTATCACCATTACCCCTCAGCCCCCCCCCATTTCCCCTTTACCCATTACCCACACCACACAACTTCACTTTTACCCCTTACCCATCACCCCCATTTTATTCTCACCATTACCCATCACCCACACACCATTCACCTCACCCCTCACCCCACACCCATTACCCATCATCCCCCACCCATTCACTCCCCCCATTACCCAATCACACCTATATTTAAGGCTTCCTCAATCTCGCAACCCACTTTTTTTTCACAATTATCGCTAATAGGCTGCTAAAAAAAAAAAAAAAAAAAAAAGGATCGATCATCTCATAAGTGGCTTAAAACCTTTTCCCCCGGCCCGGTTCCAAAATTGGTATATGAGGATTCCGCCACGGGGGCCGGACCTATTTCCACACACCACCACAAAACACACACCAACCACACACACACCATATCACACTTCGCTTTATTAATATACTAGCCGCAAAGCCACCCTCCGGGCGGACTTTTTCGGCTCAGCTCCTCGGACGGGCTATTGGTCGGGCCGTCGGCTCACACCTGTGTTTGGTGGCGCATTCGGCCCACACCAAACCACGGACTCTCAATAAGCCCCTTCTAACTTTCCTGAAATCATGATGTAGAAATGTATGTATTCCCCCCACCATTCACTACCATCTACCCATCACCCCCCAACCCATTCACCGCCCCCCTTAACCATCACGCCCCCCCACATTCACTCACCCATTAAACCATCACCACACACCAGTCACTCACCCATTACCCATCACCCCACCCTTATTCCCTCACCCATCAACCATCACCCCAACCCATGACCCCCCACCCATTCACTCACCCATCACCCCACACCCATTACCCATCACCCCACCCATTCATTCACCCATTAACCCATCACCTCTACATCAAGGTTTCCTCAATTCTCGCAACCCAACTTTTTTTCACTATTCCCGATAATAGGCTGCTAAAAAAAAGAAAGAAAAAGTGATCGGATCAGCTTCATAAGTGGGCTGCTTAAAACCTTCCCCCTGGCTCGACCTGGTTCCAAAAATGCTGCATTATGGATGGGATTGGGCCCACCGGGCGGGCAGAACCTATAACACAACACACACACCACACACACACACACACACACACACACAGACAGACAGGACAACACGTTCGCTTATATTACTTACTATATATATATATATATCTATATATTATATATATATTATATATATATATATATATATAATATATATATTTATATATTATAATATATATAGTCTATATAATATAAGTATATGTATCTTATATATATATATAATATATATATATATTATCTATATATATATTAGTATTATTATATATATATATAATATGAACTCAATTGTAATCAATTCACCATTGGGGGCATACGCCGGGGGGCGCGTCGCCTCGCCACCCTAACGACGCACTCCGGGGGTCACCACGCGCGATTTCCCATGCAGGCTCCTTTCCCATACCAAGCAACTCTCGACAAAGAAATAACTTGCCCCAGCCACGAGCCTTGTGGGCGCCCCCTTGGCCTCCTCCACGCCGGATTGTCCTACAGGAACAACCCGATGGGAGGATCGGTTTCAGGGTAGCGTGGCCACATGCCCATATAGCCGAAGTTGGCTGATCTGACGAGAGCTATGCAGTTAATAGGCCTCGATTCAGTCTCACGGTGCCAATCGATGATGGACCACGTAATCATCCAAAAGCGATACCCCATGATTTCTGCGAAGACACTTATTACCAAAGGATTGATTCGGTTTTAAAGTCATGAAGTAGTGTCCATGTCTCACAACCATAGAGTAAGGACAGGGATCGCACAAGCGACTTGAAGATCCGGATCTTTGTCATCCTGACTACAGGTTACCGACAAACGCCCAAATACTCCCCACTGAGCGAGTCCATAACACCGGGCTATGGCAATCCGTCGTAAGACTTCTTGACGTGACCGCCGTCATTATGGACTGCGATACCAAGGTATGTAAAACTTTCCAAGATCTCAAAAAACCCAAATGTCCTCGCCACCACGAATGAAAAGACTGTACTGCTTCATCAGTAAGTCCCAAATACTGGACCTTGGTCTTGAGCCAGGAGACCTCAAGTCCCAAAGGCTTTGCCTCCTCGTCAGCGGCCTCGAGAGCCATCACCAGGACCTCAGCGACTCAGCAAAGATTACTGCATCATCGCAAAAACAAGACAGTGATCTTGGTGTTGCCGACGGATGACCCACAATCACTTTTGATCACAACCATTGTCCAATACCAGTCATACAAGCGTGAAAGTGATGGGGCAAAGGACGCACCCTGCCTCACTCCTGTTTTCACAGGAAAGAAGCTGGATACACCTGCCCCACACTTCACAGCACTCTCAGGTCCCAGAATACAGACCAGTTATCAAACCAGTAGTCCTTGCAGGAACCCTCGAAGTGCAGAAAGATCCCAGAGTGACTCACGATGCACTGAGTCAAACACCTTCTTGAGATCAACATAGGCTGCAAGCACCCCTGTCGAAACTCACGTCGGCGTTCCCCCAGGAAAACGAAGCGCTAGGTCCATATCCTTTGCGCCCTGTGGAGATAGAGTAGAGGTAATCGCGGTGAAGATCACACTGCGCAACCTCGAACTCCTTGTATACAACATATCAACTAATTGGCCACAATGAGACCTTAGACGTCAGCGAAGTTTTCTCAATCTGTACCACTTCCCATGTGTTCGGGCGGTGATTCAATGCGCATCACGAAGCCCTCGGTTCACGAGGGAGAACGAACAGGAGCGGTCAAAAACATTGCTGAGGCCATGACGAGCGTGCCAAAAGGCAATCCTTCTCAACAAAGGCGAGCCCACACACATCGCGGGGGTGTCCTAGACCTCTCATTTGTCTCGCGGGGATTTAAAACCCGCGACGCAACATGGGAACTTCCCCACACCTAGCCAGTGACCACGTTGCCACCTGCAAAAACATTCCAAACCCAGGAAACTGACAAGCCCCCCCCAACCTACACCAAAATGGAATTTAACCGTAAACTGCGAACCTGTGTGACAATATCTCTGTGTACGCGGGACTTTTGCCAGAATTCTTTATAGTCACTAAACAATTTGAATGTGTATCAATGTATTCGCCATATATTTGTACAACCGCTAAAAAAAATTTGTTTGCTAAAGTCTTGTGGTTATTCTATGATTGTACTTGCAAAAAATGAAAAGCGTTGAGGTTTATGGAATCCATGGTGCAGCTCGTTCACAGAAAACAGGCCGCAAGGGTCTTCCTCTTTAATCTCTCTGCCCGCGATATGGAGAGACCTGTCAGCACCTTCACCTTCCATGCTGGTCACTGGGTCACTGAGCCTATGTGTGACCCCTGGGTCATTCTCAGGTAAAGTAGAGTTCCCAGATTTCACCGGCCGAAAAATTTGCCCACCTTTTTGAATTTGGCGGCCGCCCATATGGGCATACTCGCGTTTTCTTGGTGATGGAGCAAAAAGGGCAAAAGCCGCGCTTACGGGTTAAACCGGGCTAAACTGGCACACCTTGAACGTTCGATTGCCAACATCCTAGCCTCAACCTCCACTCCTGACACCCTCGAAGAGGCCGAAGACCGCCTCCGGCGGCTTTTCACGAAGCTGCCCCCAACATTGCTATCCCGCTCACTAAGCCCGGTCTACTCCTTCACAAAGATCGATGGTACTACAACGCTGAGGTCAGGGAGTACAACCACATAATTAACCAAGCCAGAAAGCTAAACAGGCGCCACAACACAGAGGAAACCAAAACACTCTTACGAGCAGCCAGCAGGATAGCAAGGGAAACTACGCGCAATATCAAAACGCAAAAAATGGCTCGAATGGTGCTCCTCCATCAACCACAGCTGCAACCTCTCAGCCATGTTGAAAAAGATCCACATGATATCGGGAAAAGCCTCCGTCCGACAGGCCGCTCACCCAACCCGCCGATGAAGCTAACCGCCTCGTACAATCCTTCGCCGCCAGAAGCAGCACAGCACACCATGCTCAAGCTGTTCAAGACACTCAGCGACGCCTCTTTCCAGCCAGAATAGGCGCCGTTAGTCGTTCCTGCCTCGAGGCAGCTCCTACGGACGTCCTTTCACCATCAAAGAACTGCGAGATACCTTCAAGACAGCAAGGACACGGCGGCAGGTGCTGACAAGATCACTTACAGCATGATCAAGAAGGCTGGTCCCAAGGCTCACGAGGAACTGCTACACTCATCAAACTTTCCTTCGCCACAGGCAGACTCCCCCGGCGTCGAAGCCGGCAGTCATTGGTCCCATTCCCAAGCCCAGAGACCCTACCCAATCACGCCCCATCTCTCTCCTCAGCGCTTGGCAAGACAGCTGAGAAAATGATCCTCACACGACTCAATGGCAGGTAGGCAGCTTACACCACCATATATTTTCCTACACTGCCAACAAAGGCACAACGGACTGCATCACAGAGATGCTCTCAACCATCTCTGACAGGAAAGCCGTGGTGACTTTCATGGACCTGGAGAAAGCGTTTAAGATGGCAAGTGGCCTGGTCATCCTCGCATCTCTAGCTGAGGAAAGGCGTTCAAGGCAGACTGTTGAGGTGGACCCAGGACTTCTTGAGCGAGAGGCAAGCCAGAGTAACCTGTCAGGGCACCCTGTCTGACCTCGCCACCTTTGAAAACGGCTGAACCGAAAACAACGAAGACTTTGAAACACTGTACCAAGTTTGGATGTTATTACTAAAAACATGCAGGGTTTTTGCATATATCCGCTGGACAACGAGGACATGGGGCAAAAACATGATGTGGGCTGGTGAGACAAGGAATCAATGGTTGTTTTGGGGATCTTAGAAGGCTGCATCGTTATGTGGTGTTATGAGGGTGATCTTAGGAGGTATATATATATATAATATATATATATATATATATATAATATATATTATATATATATATATATATATATATATATATATATATATATATAATATAAATATATATATATATATATATATATATATATATATATATAATATATATATATATATATATATATATATATATATCATATATATATATATATATATATACATTTTTTTTTCTTTTTTTTTTTAAAATCACAAGGAACAGGCCAAGGGCACAACAAAAATGGGTAACACAAAGCCCGCTTAGTTGCCAGTCCCTATAAAGAAGACAGTAAGATAATAAAATAAAACAGAGGGGTAGGCCAATTTAGTTCGGGAGGTGTCTTGTTACTCTTCTTTTGAAAAGATTTAAGTCAAAAAAAAGTGGAAAAACTGAAACAGGAAGAGAGTTCCAGAGTTTACCAGTGAAAGGGATGAAAGTGTAAAGATACTGATTAACTCTTGCATTAGGAAGATAGACAGAATAGGGATGAGAATAAGTAGAAAGTCTTGTGTAGCGTACAATCAGAGCATACTCTGATTTTCCATGGAATGATTACTGCTTCCATGTGGCATAGGCATAGGCATAGGCACAAATGTAAAAAAAGAAATATATATATATATATATATATACATCCGTCGTGTATATATATCCGTCATATATATAAAGTCCGGGCGGACTTTTTGGCTAGCTTCTGCGCAGGGCTATTGGTGGGCCTTCGGCCCACCACCTGTGTTTGGTGGGCCTTCGGCCCACCAAACACAGACTTTCCAAATAGCCCCTTCTAACTTTCCTGAAATCATGGATGTAGAAATGTTTGTATTAACGCCTTACCCATCACCACACTCACCAATTACCCATCACCACACACCCATTCACTCACCCATTAGCCATAACCCCCCACCCATTCATTCACCCATTACCCATCACCACACACCCATTCACTCACCCATTACCCATCACACCCCACCCATTCACTCACCCATTACCCATCACCACACACCCATTACCCATCACCACACCCATTCACTCACCCATTCCCCATCACCACACAACCATTCATCACCATTACCCATCACCCCCACCTATTCCTCACCCATCACCCATCACCCCCAACCCATCACCCCCCACCCATTCACTCACCCATCACCCCACACCCATTACCCATCACTCCACCCATTCACTCACCCATTACCTATCACCCTACATCAAGGTTTCCTCAATTCTCGCAACCCCTTTTTTCACAATTCTCGGTAATAGGCTGCTCAAAAAAAGAGAAAAAAAAAGTGATCGGATCATCTCATAAGTGAGCTTAAAACCTTCCCCTGCTCGCCCCGGGTTTCCCAAAAAACTGTGCCATATGATGGGATTCCGCCAAGGGGGCGGAACCTATACCACGCACACACACACACACAGACAGACAGACACACTTTCGTTTATTTTATTACTAGCCGCAAAGCCGACCTCCGGGCGGACTTTTTGGCTAGCTCCTGCGAAGGGCTATTGGTGGATCTTCGGCCCACCACCTGTGTTTAGCAGACTCTTCAGATAGCCCCTTCTAACTTTCTGAAATCATGGATGTAGAAATGTATGTATAACGCCAACTCATTCACATCACTCCAACCCATTCACTCACCCATTACCATCACCCCCACCCATTCACTCACCCATTACCCATCCCCCCACCCATTCACTCACCCATTACCCATCACGCCCCACCCATTCACTCACCCATTACCCATCACCACACAACCATTCACTCACCCATTACCCATCACCCCCATCTATTCCCTCACCCATCACCCATCACCCACCACTCATTCACTCACCCATCACCCCACACCCATTACCCATCATCCCCCCATTCACTCACCCATTACCCATCACCCTATATCAAGGCTTCCTCAATTCTCGCAACCCACTTTTTTTCACAATTATAGCAATTATATTCAATTTTTCAGCTAATAGGCTGCTAAAAAAAAATAAAAAAAAATGATCGGATCATCTCATAAGTGGGCTTAAAACCTTCCCCTGGTCAACCTGGTTCCAAAAATGTGGTATATGATGGGATTCCGCCACGGGGGACGGAACCTATACCACACACACACACACACACACACACACACACACACACACACACAGATACACTTTCGCTTTTATTAATATACTAGCCGCAAAGCCACCCTCCGGGCGGACTTTTTGGCTAGCTCCTGCGGAGGGCTATTGGTCGGCCTTCGGCTCACCACCTGTGCACCACCACACGGGCTCTCCATATAGCCCCTTCTAACTTTCCTGAAATCATGGATGTAGAAATGTATGTATTCCCCCCACCCATTCACTCACCCATTACCCATCACCCCCCACCCATTCACTCACCCATTACCCATCACGCCCCCCCCCATTCACTCACCCATTACCCATCACCACACACCCATTCACTCACCCATTACCCATCACCCCCACCTATTCCCTCACCCATCACCCATCACCCCCAACCCATCACCCCCCACCCATTCACTCACCATCACCCCACACCCATTACCCATCACCCCACCCATTCATTCCCCCATTACCCATCACCCTACATCAAGGTTTCCTCAATTCTCGCAACCACTTTTTTTCACAATTTCCCCGCTAATAGGCTGCTAAAAAAAAGAAAGAAAAAGTGATCGGATCATCTCATAAGTGGCTTAAAACCTTCCCTGGTCGACCTGGTTCCAAAAATGTGCATTATGATGGGATTGGGCCACGGGGGGCGGAACCTATAACACACACACACACACACACACACACACAGACAGACAGACACACTTTCGCTTATATTATTATAAAATATATATATATATATATATATATATATATATATATATATATATCTATATATATTATTATATATATATAAGTATATGTATATATAAAATATATTATTATATATATATATATATATATATATTATATATAATATATATATATAAAATATGTATCAATCATCAATCATTGGGGGCATACGCCGGGGGCGCGTCGCCTCGCCCACCTACGACCCCCACTCCGGGGGTCACCACGCGCGATTTCCCATGCAGGCTCCTTTCCCATACCAAGCAGCTCTCGACAAGAAACATCAACTTGCCCCAGCCACGAGCCTTGTGGGCGCCCCCTTGGCCTCCTCCACGCCGGATTGTCTCTTACAGATACAACCCGATGGGAAGGATCGGTTTCAGGGTAGCGTGCCACATGCCCATATAGCCGAAGTTGGCGCTGACGGACTATGCAGGTAATAGGCCTCGATTCAGTCTCACGGTGCAATCGCTGATTTGACACGTAATCATCCAAGCGATACCCCATGATTCTGCGAAGACACTTATTACCAAAGGCATTGATTCGTCTCTTCAAGTCACTATTTAGTGTCCATGTCTCACAACCATAGAGTAAGACAGGGATCACAAGCGACTTGAAGATCCGGATCTTTGTCCTCCTGTACAGGTACCGACAACGCCAAATACTCCCACTGAGCGAGTCCATAACACCGTGGGCTATGCCAATCCGTCGTAAGACTTCTTGACGTGACCCGCCGTCATTATGGACTGCGCTACCAAGGTATGTAAACTTTCCAAGATCTCAATGTCCTCGCCACACGCATGAACAGACTGTACTGCTTCATCTAGTAAGTCTCCAAATACCTGGACCTTGGTCTTGAGCCAGGAGACCCCAAGTCCCAAAGGCTTTGCCCCCTCGTGCAGCGCCTCGAGAGCCATCACCAGGACCTCCAGCGACTCAGCAAAGATTACTGCATCATCGGCAAAAACAAGATCAGTGATCTTGGTGTTGCCGACGGATGCTCCACAATCACTTTGATCTACAACCTTGTCCAATACCCAGTCCATACAAGCGTTGAAAAGTGATGGGGCAAGGACGCACCCTTGCCTCACTCCTGTATTCACAGGAAAGAAGCTGGATACACCTGCCCCACACTTCACAGCACTCTCAGTCCCAGAATACAGACCAGTTATCAAACCAGTAGTCCTTGCAGGAATCCCTCGAAGTCGCAGAAGATCCCAGAGTGACTCACGATGCACTGAGTCAAACACCTTCTTGAGATCAACATAGGCTGCAAGCATCCCCTGTCGAAACTCACGTCGGCGTTCCACCAGGACACGAAGCGCTAGGTCCATATCCATGCGCCCTGTGGAGATAGAGTAGAGGTAATCGCGGTGAAGATCACACTGCGCAACCTCGAACTCCTTGTATACAACATATACAACATAATTGGCCACAATGAGACCTTAGACGTCAGCGAAGTTTTCTCAATCTGTACCACTTCCCATGTGTTCGTCGGCGGTGACTTCAATGCGCATCACGAAGCCCTCGGTTCACGAGGGAGAACGAACAGGAGCGGTCAACACATTGCTGAGGCCATGACGAGCGTGCCAGAGGCAATCCTTCTCAACAAAGGCGAGCCCACACACATCGCCGGGGGTGTCCTAGACCTCTCATTTGTCTCGCAGGACTTAAACCGCGACGCAACATGGGAACTTCACCCACACCTAGCCAGTGACCACGTTGCCACCTGCACAACATTCCAAACCAGGAAACTGACAAGACCCCCACCTACACCAAAATGGAATTTAACCCGTAAACTGCGAATACCTGTGTGACAATATCTCTGTGTACGCGGGACTTTTGCCAGAATTCTTATAGTCACTAAACAAACTTGAATGTGTATCAATGTATTCGCCATATATTTGTACAACCGCTAAAAAAATATTTGTTTGCTAAAGTCTTGTGGTTATTCTATGATTGTACTTGCAAGATGAAGAGCGTTGAGGTTTATGGAATCCATGGTGCAGCTCGTTCACAGAAAACAGGCCGCAAGGGTCTTCCTCTTTAATCTCTCTGCCCGCGATATGGAGAGACCTGTCAGCACCTTCACCTTCCATGCTGGTCACTGGGTCACTGAGCCTATGTGTGACCCCTGGGTCATTCTCAGGTAAAGTAGAGTTCCCAGATTTCACCGGCCGAAAAATTTGCCCACCTTTTTGAATTTGGCGGCCGCCCATATGGGCATACTCGCGTTTTCTTGGTGAGTGAGCAAATGGGCATAGCCGCGCTTTACGGGTTAAACCGGGCTAACTGGCACACCTTTGAACGTTCGATTGCCAACATCCTAGCCTCAACCTCCACTCCTGACACCCTCGAAGAGGCCGAAGACCGCCTCACGGCGGCTTTTCACGAAGCTGCCAACATTGCTATCCCGCTCACTAAGCCCGGTCTACTCCTTCACAAAGATCGATGGTACTACAACGCTGAGGTCAGGGAGTACAACCACATAATTAACCAAGCCAGAAAGCTAAACAGGCGCCACAACACAGAGGAAACCAAAACACTCTTACGAGCAGCCAGCAGGATAGCAAGGGAAACTACGCGCAATATCAAAACGCAAAAATGGCTCGAATGGTGCTCCTCCATCAACCACAGCTGCAACCTCTCAGCCATGTTGAAAAAGATCCACATGATATCGGGAAAAGCCTCCGTCCGACAGGCCGCTCACCCCAACCCCGCCGATGAAGCTAACCGCCTCGTACAATCCTTCGCCGCCAGAAGCAGCACAGCACACCATGCTCAAGCTGTTCAAGACACTCAGCGACGCCTCTTTCCAGCCAGAATAGGCGCCGTTAGTCGTTCCTGCCTCGAGGCAGCTCCTACGGACGTCCCTTTCACCATCAAAGAACTGCGAGATACCTTCAAGACACGCAAGGACACGGCGGCAGGTGCTGACAAGATCACTTACAGCATGATCAAGAAGGCTGGTCCCAAGGCTCACGAGGAACTGCTACACCTCATCAACATTTCCTTCGCCACAGGCAGACTCCCCCCGGCGTCGAAGCCGGCAGTCATTGGTCCCATTCCCAAGCCCAGAGACCCTACCCAATCACGCCCCATCTCTCTCCTCAGCTGCCTTGGCAAGACAGCTGAGAAAATGATCCTCACACGACTTCAATGGCAGGTAGGCAGCTTACACCACCATATATTTTCCTACACTGCCAACAAAGGCACAACGGACTGCATCACAGAGATGCTCTCAACCATCTCTGACAGGAAAGCCGTGGTGACTTTCATGGACCTGGAGAAAGCGTTTAAGATGGCAAGTGGCCTGGTCATCCTCGCATCTCTAGCTGAGAAAGGCGTTCAAGGCAGACTGTTGAGGTGGACCCAGGACTTCTTGAGCGAGAGGCAAGCCAGAGTAACCTGTCAGGGCACCCTGTCTGACCTCGCCACCTTTGAAAACGGCACGCCCCATGGGAGCATTTTAAGCCCGTTTCTCTTTAACATCCTGGTGCAGAACCTGGTTCCGCTTCCTCTCGGTGCATGCACCAAGATCCTGGGCTATGCGGATGACCTGGCCCTGATAACCACCGGACCCTGGCACGCTCAGAGCGCACAGACGACTATTACCGCCGTCGGCAACAGTTGCGTCGAACTTGGGTTGAAAATAAACACTACCAAAACCAAGGCCGTTCACTTTGGCTCCCAGACACCACGTCCCCCCCTAAAGCTCCAGGATACCAACATAAATTGGGACAACAGCTTCCCCTATCTCGGCACCTGGCTAGACTCTCCCAGCTGACCTTCAAGAAACACGTGGCCGCTACTAAGGAACGGGCAAAATCCAGGATCCGGATCCTTAGAATCATGACAGGCCTTCACGAAGGAGCCAATTATGAGGTCCTCCGCACTTTCTACGTGCAGGCGATCCGTTCCCTCATTGATTATGGGGCCCCTTGCCTCTCACTCACTTCAGCAACACAGGCCAGCGCATTTGAAACGGTCCAAAATGAATCGCTCAGGATCATGGTTGGAGCGCCCAGGTGGACAAGGACTAACATCCTCCACCTCGAAACAAACACGCCTCCCATCCGCACCCGGATAACTGCTCTCACCATCTCCCACTTCACCAAGTTCTGCAGGCGCGGTCACAGCTAAACCCTGCTTGAAAAAGGGGATCAAGCACTAAGGCTGGACAGAACTCTCTTCCAGAAGAACACCTGCGGCATGAAAATGGCCAAAAACATAGAGGCGCTCAACGCACAGCAGGTGTTCCTCAACTTTCAGCAGGACCCGCCACACCCCACCTACTCGACTCCTGCTCCCTGGGAAGCACCACCTCTCCAATTTTCTACGCGGAAGCTCGCCAAATCAAAAGCCGACATGTCACCGGCAGAGCTGGCATCAGAGGCAAGGGCGTCAGGACGATCTGCTCCGACTCATGCAGCTGACGTCTTTTTCACAGACGGCTCCGTAGACACAACAACTGGGACCGCAGCCGCAGCCGTCCACCACAACGAGTTTGCAGCCCTCTACCGCCTACCTGACAACTCCTCCACTCTACAGACTGAACTCCTTGCCATACTACGAGCACTCCAGCTCGCAGTACCCCGTGACATCAACGTCACAATCCACACTGACAGTCTGGGCGCAATACAGGCAATTCAGACTGTGTCCCCTAAGGACAACGTGAACCTGATCACCTCTGTCCTGGCGACCGCCAAAAACATCCACGATAGCGGTCGCCACGTACACCTAAATTGGGTTCCGAGCCACACAGGGATACCTGGCAACGAAGCGGCTGACCTAGCGGCCAAGGAGGCGCTCAATCTTCCCCAGGTTACCGCGCCCATTCCGCCCAGCATCACCCATATCAAGGCTTCCATCAGGAGGGTTAGCCACGAACATGCCTTAACTTGTCTCCGCCCTTGGATCACTAACCCTACCTCAAGCGCGCACTGGTACAACACCACCAGGACTAACACCACGCCCTTTCCAAGAAACATCGGCAGGAAAACGAGGAACGCGCTGCACCGAGTCAGAATTGGCTACAAATGCCTCGCAGAAATAAAAGGCACTCTGCCCCTAGCATGCTGCCACTGCGATGCCGAGACAGTGTCCCCACTGAAGCACTACGTTATGGACTGTCCAGCGACCTCCGATATGCTAGCCAGGAGTCACGCTGCTGCCAAAGACGTCATAGCCAACACTTCCCATGATGCACTTGCCAGGCTAGTCACGCACCATCCACCACCTCGCTGAGCTGAGTCTTTTGACTCCGGTCCTGGTAGGTGCATGCCAACTCTAAAGAGCAATAGGGTGCCTCTAATACGTCGCTACATGCGCGTCAATTAGACTCCCTCTGCTACTGAGAATTGGCTTCCAACACCGTGGGCCATATTTCAATATATGTATATGCAATTATTATTATTTTTTTTTTTTTTTGTATGTATGTGTATGTAACAGGTCCCTGTCGAAATATCAGGGTGGGGTGCTTCTGACGCTTCGCGACGCGGGCGAGTCAGACTTCCCACCTTGGTGAGCATCGGGGGTCCTCATTTGCCGATTCACTGGATACCCATTCACCTGTGGGCCGCCTTTATGGCTGTATGGCCCACGTCATTCATCCGTGGATTGCAATCTACAACAACAACAACAACAACAACATTCATGCTTGGTAGAGCTTGTAGGTCGTTTGCCTGTACGTTAAGCTTGGGATTGATGTCTTTTATGTATAGTGCTTCTAGAATTGGAAGTCGCCGCACATTTGCACACATGTCGACCAATTCTGTATTTTCTTCTAAAAATGTTCTTGTGATGATGATGCCATGTTTTTCTAATAGGTGACTGTTTGGGGTTCCGGAAGTTAGGTGGCAAGTAAGACGTCGAGACAGCTTCGTTGTCGTCATGCCGATGTAGGATGAGGGGAGGACTTCACAGTTTCCTCTTTTGCAAGTGATCCTATATACGACATGGGACTTTTGTTTTGTCTCCTTCGTCTGGCTTGGGCTGTTACGGAGAAGGAGGTTGCTGATGTTATATAACCTCCTTCTCCGTAACAGCCCAAACCAGACGAAGGAGACAAAACGAAAGTCCCATGTCGTATATAGGATTACTTGCAAAAGAGGAAACTGTGAAGTCCTCCCCTCATCCTAGAGACGTGGAGTGCTTGCTGTTTGGATGGGTTTGGTACTTATTTTCATTATAATTTGAAAAATGTCACTGGTTCTTAAAGGTCCTTATGTAATGTGGATGTTGTGATATGTTTTGTAGTTTGATAAAATTATGTCAGGTGTTGTTGCCGTATTGTGTGCATGGTATGTTGGAAAGTATGGGCCTGTGTGTTGTAGTGTCCTGTTACTGATGAGGTGATGTATTTGTCAACCTTTTGTGTGTGTGTGTCTGTAACCTAAGGTAGGATGGCTGGCATTTAGGTCTGTTAGCATATATACCGGTTGATTTCTTCTAAATATTTTGATGAAGTCTGGGATTGGGATGTATTGTCTGTTGGGAGGTTGGTATAGGGTTGCTATGGTAGTTTTTCCATTGTTAGTTTGTTACTATTGCCAACATGTCTGAAATGAAGTCGTCTAAAATTGTGTGTTATTGTGTGTGTGAGGGCTGAGAACGTGGAGAATGGGGAATAGAAGGGAAGGAAGAATAAATGGGGAAAGAGAAGGAGGAAGAGAAGGAATGGAAGAGAAGGAAGGAAGAGGCAGAGTACTGATGACGGGGGTAGATAGAGAGAGAGGCAATTGATGTTGTGCTTACAACAATCTTCCTTATCAGCCCTACGAAGGGGTGGCCGGCGCCCACCTGCACATTTGCTGACCACAGCTAAGGGTCCCTCCCGTCCCCCGGCGAAAGAGAAGATGAGGGGAGGAGAAGGAGAGAGAGAGAGAGAGAAAGTGAGAGAGAGAGTGAGAGAAGGTGAGGGAGAGTGTGAGAGAGTGAGAAGGTGAGGAGGCGAGGAGAAGGAGGAAGAGTGCTGAATATTCATCCCTCAATTCACGCCATCACTTCACACTTATGTCAGCACTGAAATAACCTTTGACATGTACCCACCACACGCTGGGCCCTCCGCGGAACACAGAGGAGAGAAGACAGATTCTATATATCCTGCGGTGTGGCCACACGTCTTATTGCGTCGCGGTGATATCTTACGAGACTAGTTCTTAGCGCGGTGAGCGAGTTAGGTGGTATTCCTTCCAGATACCACGCGCTCAAGTACGTGCCAACACACGCCGCGTCCTTCATTACCCGACGCCCGACGCCCGCCACGCCGCTTGTCCCCTGGGGCAGGTGCTACTCATCTCTACGAAGTCCCGACGTCCTGCCAGGCACCTGCCCTGGTGGCTTTGCCCCTGTGTTCCTCCTGGGCTCCTGAGATGAAGGGGCCACGGCAGGGCAAATAGCGGCGCTCGGTGTTGCCCCTGTGGCTCTTCACTTTGCCCCAGGGACGACGAGCTTCGACGGGACGACTAAGGAATACCCCGCATAATCCCAGGGGCGGGAAGTGCAACTCTACGAGACCAAGATGTCCCTGCAACACTGCCCGCCCCGGTGGTGATTCCCCTGGGACCGCCTGGCTTCCCGGATCCGCCGTGGGGCAACCAAGGGGCGCCCTCACTTTGCCCCAGGGGGTAGGGAAGTGCTACTCTACGAGACCATGACGTCCCTCCACACTACCTACCCCTGTGGCCTCTCTTCAGGGCCCTTGGGGAGCCACTGGGCGCTGGGGGCAGGCACTAGGGGCGGGCGTGGGCTGGAGGTGAAACTCTACGCTACTACGACGCCCTACGAGATACCTCCTTCAGGAGGCTTCCCCTGGGTTCCCCCCCGGAACCCCGGGGCATTACGAGGCACCTGCAACAGGATCTTAGGACCTCTTAAGCACCACATACAGGTCTTCCTGAAGGCGACGCAGCAGATGGTGATGTATCTATATGATTGACAGTGCATGACAGGGGCGGGCGATAATGGATTGACCCCGGGGCAACTATGCAAGCTAGGGGCCTCGGGGGGGAACAGGGAGGGTCGCCCCCCGGGTAAAGCCCGGGGCGTTATAAGCCTGGGGAAGTAAGCTCCCCGTATCTCCGAAGCTACGGGCACTGCCCCGTTGTACCTTCCGGTACAAGGAGATAAAGCCCAACCCAGCACCTTCAGGTAGAGGTGCCGGGGTTATTTGTCATGCCACGACCAGCGACCGATTGGAAGAACCATAGCGGGTTGGGGGGACGCTACAACAGGAGCTACGTATATCAACACCCCCCGTTGAGCCTCCGCGCACGCAATTTCCTTCCTTCCCTCCTTCGGGAGTAGCGGAGCGGCGGCGTCCGCGGAGCTTAACAGTGTGTTTTACGGAGTTTATGGAACTGTCGCCGATGGGAATTCTCGCCGAAACACCAAACTAGAACTCTCGCCGACGTGGAAATGTCAACCTAACCTGGACATTGGCACCTAACGTAACCTAACTGATCAAGCTAACGATAGTATTTCATCCCTGAATGCAGAAACACGGATAAAACTTGATTAAATGTATATATTGGGTCCTGAAATATCAAGAATTGGAACACTCAACGACGGCGGCGAGAATTCCTATCGGCGACAGTTCCAGGTACCTTTTGCGGCTATTGCTGTACCGTCATAAATTGAGTTTCTGTAGTTTTTCTTGTGCACTGTGTAACCGTGTATCTTGAGTGTGGCGTCGTTTGTGATGCCGTGACTGTTAATGAGTATAATGTCAGCGTTTATTTTTCTGTAGGCGTTGATTAAACCAAACTTTTTTGTCGTCCAGTGGTGTACGTTATGTTGTACTATGTTCAACGTTTTCATGGTTGTGATTGTTCTTCGTGTTCTGTTTGCATGAGCCTGTTTCTTGTTTGCGTTGGGTTTGTGGTTGTGTCATGTGTTGGTGATTGTCCCTGCGCGGTCCCGCCTCTTGCTTGCGTGTGTCTTTGTTGTTTCTGTGTTATTTTTGTGTTTGTGGTTGTCTCATTTGCTGGTGATTGTCCTGTGACATGGAAGCTCGTGTTAGGTATGTTTTTCTTTTTTGCTCTTCTTGGGTTTCTACTATTCCTTGTGTTTCTGCTTCCTCAACTGTGGATTCGTCATCGTAGACAGATTCTTCCTCTGAGTCGGTGCTTGGTGCAGAGTCCGTTTGGATTGTGTTTGTTGGTGTTGCTGCTTGCGTTGCTTCAATATTTGTTTGCTGTTTTTGTGTGTTGTTGTTTGGAAGATTGAAGATTTGTTGGGATGGGGGATCATCAGGAGCAATTATATTAGGAAGATTGTTTAGGGTTAGCATTTTATTTAGTTCAGTCTGGTATGATCCAGGCTTGGCACTATTTATGAAGTGTGCATGTATTATGCACGTCATAATTTTAGCAGACATGTCAGATGCGATTTTCACTTGGGTGTTGGGGACTGATGGTTGGTCAATTACGTCGTATGGTTTGTTTTTCTGTTCCCTTATATGTTTAATTTTTTCTTGTCTTATTTTCTTTATGACGGGGCATTTGTAAGCAAGCGTGCGGTGGTAACCCTCACAGTTAAGGCATTTCTTTGATGGGCTGTTGCAATGGAACCATAGATGTCTAGTTTGGCTACATTTGGAGCAAATCTTGTAGGCTTTGTTTTTTGTGCATTTGTTTGTCACATGGTCATCGTGTTTATAGCATTTCATGCACGTGTTTATGTTGATGTATTCCTCTTGTGTAATCTGGTGTGGAGGTACTCTCATGTTGAACATCAAGAGTCCATTGTTTAGTGCAGTTTGGGCTGATGATGTTGATTTAAATGTGATTTTCACAATTGGATTATTGGGGAATTTCAAGATGTTGTCAATGTCTTCACTTGTCCAGGCATTATGAGAGTACATTTCATGTTGGATTTCCTCGGTGTTGTTGTCTGTTACACGTGTAGGGATGTTTTTCAGGAGGATGGTTTTTTTTGCCCTCAGGTTTGGTGGGAGGACTGTAGTGAAATTATGGCTGAGCAGCTGTGCAGAACATTCTTTTTGGAAGATCTTGTCCTATTCCTCGTCCAGGCTGGTGATAATTACGAATCCAGTTCTGGCTTCTAGCAGATTGGACGAATATATTCCGTTGTCGGCGAGTATTTCTAGGAGTTTTTGCTGCTTCTCCTGATTAGGTGTCGGGTGTTTTGTTTTCACACGCGCCATGTTGCTGCATGCCCGGGGGAGCCAGTGTATTCGAGCAGGAGAGCTTGAGGTGCAAGCGTATGGTCCAATCAGGAGTGATTCTTTATTTTTCAGTCGAGGTTGTAAACCTAGCGCTGAGCCAGATTCTTAAATTCCTACGACAACGGGTGGTCTATGTCTGGCCGCCTCCAGGCGTCGCAACAGACCCGTTGTCGCCCCTTGCGCGACTTAACCTGTCTATTAGTTTCCTACGGCCCACCAACTGAGTCCCTTGAACACCCCTCTAAGGGGTCCCATCATGTATAAAGGGCCTACGCGCCCAACCTTCAGGGTTCGTCTCCGGGACTTCAGCGGACTCTATTGGGCGATACTGGCAGTGGTGGTCTATAGTACTCAGTAAGGATGGACACCCATCCAAGTCTAAACAAAAACTCATGGATGGTCACCCATCCAGACGCTAACCAGAGCGAACGAGTCTTAACGTCACTGATTTGCAGGGCTAGCTGAAGGCTTCCGCGCTAAAAAGGCACGACCCGAGAGGTAGGGCGGCCAATCAGCTCATGGCTGCTTGAAGAGCGACCCGAGAGGTAGGGCGGCCAATCAGCGCATGGATGCTTCAGGAGCGGTGGTGGTTGATGGCTGGAGAGAGCTGAGGAGAGGTGTTGCTGCGCTGGAAGCTGAGCTGCAAGTGTGATTGCATGGTTAAGCTGTGGCTGTTGTTGTTCTTGTGTTGTTGTAGATTGCCATCCACGGATAAATGACGTGGGCCATACAGCCATAAAGGCGGCCCACAGGTGAATGCGTATTTAGTGACTGGGCAGATGAAGACCCCCTATGCTCACCAAGGTGGGAAGTCTGACTCGCCCACGTCTCGAAGCGTCAGAAGCACCCCACCCTGATATGGCGACAGGGATCTGTTACATACACACACATACCAATAAAAAAAAAAAAAAAAAAAAATTGCATATACATATATTGATATATGGCCCACGGTGTTGGAAGCCAACTCTCAGTAGCAGAGGGAGATTGACGCGCATGTAGCGACGTATTAGAGGCACCCTATTGCTCTTTGGAGTTGGGGTGCACCTACCAGGACAGGAGTCAAAAGACTCAGCTCAGGGAGGTGGTGGATGGTGCATGACTAGTCTGGCAAGTGCATCATGGGAAGTGTTGGCTATGACGTCTTTGGCGGCAGCGTGACCCCTGGCTAGCATATCGGAGGTCGCTGGACAGTCCATAACGTAGTGCTTCAGTGGGGACACTGTCTCGGCATCGCAGTGGCAGCATGCTAGGGGCAGAGTGCCTTTTATTTCTGCGAGGCATTTGTAGCCAATTCTGACTCGGTTCAGCGCGTTCCTCGTTTTCCTGCTGATGTTTCTTGGAAAGGTCATGGTTTTAGTTCTGGTGGTGTTGTACCAGTGCGCGCTTGAGGTAGGGTTAGTGATCCAAGGGCGGAGACAAGTTACGGCCTGTTCGTGGCTAACCCTCCTGACGGAAGCCTTGATCTGGGAGATCCTGGGCGGAATGGGCGCGGTAACCTGGGGAAGACTGAGCGCCTCCTTGGCCGCTAGGTCAGCCGCTTCGTTGCCAGGTATCCCTGTGTGGCTCGGAACCCAATTTAGGTGTACGTGGCGACCGCTGTCGTGGATGTTTTTGGCGGTAGCCAGGACAGAGGTGATCAGATTCACGTTGTCCTTAGGGGACACAGTCTGAAGAGCACCCAGACTGTCAGTGTGGATTGTGGCGTGAAGCGCTTTTTATTGATGAAGTCTGGCTGTCGCCTGCACTAGTGAGCGGCGCTGATTGGTAGATAGCTTCTGCTTCTCGTTGATTTTTGTCTCCGTGAGTGGGCGACGCTTTTTGGTTGTTGACTCCTCGCTTTGTTTCTCTGTGAGTAGGCTGTTATTAACCTTTGTTCTTTTCATGCTTGGTAGAGCTTGTAGGTCGTTTGCCTGTACGTTAAGCTTGGGATTGACGTCTGTATGTACAGTGCTTCTAGAATTGGAAGTCGCCGCACATCTGCACACAACTGCTTTGGCTTGGGATTTCCGCCCTTTCAGTCAGCCTGGCAATGTCGCTGTCTTCACGTTCCCGGAGCCGCTTGAGTCTAGTTCCGCGATCGACCTGCTTCTCCACATTCTTCGCTGTCACGAGGTCAATTCCAGCCATGGATGATTCCCCTCTGTCTTCTCTCCGACTCCGTAGGAACTCCTTGTCCTCGTCCTTCACGTCTGCCCGTTGGAGAGAGGAGTGTGCGAGGTCGAAGATTTCTTGGAGGTCTCCTTTGAAAATCTCCTCATCCATACCAGGTTTCGGCCTGTCTTTGTTCTTGTTCTTCTTGAGGTCATTGTACGCCTTTACCAGCTTTGACAGCTTCGTGCCGGCGTGTATTACTGTAGTTGTCGGAATCCCGGCGCGCGACCAGAAGGGGAGAACCTCCTCCACCACCGCCTTCCTGCTCCCTCTCGCCGTCTTTCATCGATTGGAGCCTTGTCGATCAGCCAAAGATTACTAGCGGCTCTGTTTGCCATGTTGATAACCTGAGGGAGAAAAAAAGTGGAAATTTAGAAAAATCCTGAAATTCAAGTCACGTCACCTAAATGTTTACTTTGTCGGGACCCCTAAATATTACTCAATTCGCCCAAAATTTCAACGCAGTACTGTTTAACTATGTGAAAACCGGAATAACACACGAGCGTGCAACATTTCAAAACTTTTGCATCTTGGGACACTAATTATATATATATATATATTGTTGACCGTACCATCAACTACATCATCAACCGGGTGTATGACAACGACTCCATCCCGCCGCTTGACGTCCCGGAACCTGTACTACGTGGACTCCTCGAATGCTGCACTAAAGAAGCACCTTTTACCTCTCCCCGAGGGAACAAGTATCAACAAATAGACGGCGTCGCTATGGGCTCTCCCTTAGGAGTATTGTTGGCAAACTTCTTCATGGGCTGCGTAGAAGAAGTATTCAAGAAAATAAGCAAGCCCGACATATACTGCCGCTACATCGATGACATCTTCATCAAAACAACAAGTCACTACGAAGCATAACAGTTGAAGCTCTGCCTACAAGATACTTCAGGCCTCACCTTCACCATAGAAAGCAGCTCAGACAAATCAATGCCGTTCTTAGACGTCCTTGTTACGCAGGAAGAAGAATCATTCATCACAAACGTCTACGTAAAACCAACGAACACCGGACACTGCCTCAACGGAGAAAGTGAATGCCCACAGAGATATAAAGACTCCACAATCGGTGCTTACATCAGAAGAGCTCTCACACATTGCAGTACATGGCAACTTATGCACAACGAAATCGAGCGATCCACTCAAGTCCTCATCAACAACGGCTTCAGCGAGAGAGACATCAACCGTCAGACTAAGAAAATCTTGGAGAACTGGTACAACCCTAACGCCACAAAAAAGTCGTGACATAACTATCTTCTACCGGGCTTTCTTCTCCACCGCTCACCAGGAAGAAGACAGAATAATATCACAAATCGTCCACCGTAACGTGAAACCTGCAGACCAAGAGAGGAGAATAAAACTACAAATTTACTACAAAAACAAGAACACCAGCAACCTCCTTCTCCGTAACAGCCCAAGCCAGACGAAGGAGACAAAACAAAAGTCCCATGTCGTATATAGGATCACATGCAAAAGAGGAAACTGTGAAGTCCTCCCCTCATCCTACATCGGCATGACGACAACGAAGCTGTCCAGACGTCTTACTTGCCACCTAACTTCCAGAGCCCAAAAAATTCACCTATTAGAACAACATGGCATCATCATAACAAGAAAATTTCTAGAAGAAAATACAGAATTGGTTGACATGTGTGCAGATGTGCGGCGACTTCCTATCCTTGAAGCACTGTACATAAAAGAGATCTATCCCAAACTTAACGTACAGGCAAATGACCTACAAGCTCTACCCAGAATGAAAAGAACAAAAGCAAATAACAGCCTACTCACAGAAAAGCCAAGCGAAGACCAAACAACCAATCAGCGTCTCCCACTCAAGGAGACGAGAAGCAAAAGCTATCTACCAATCAACGACATCGGTAATAGGCTGCGTGGCAGGCAGACCGGCTATAAATAGCGCTTCACTTTGCATCTTAATCCGGAGGAAGCCAGCAGTCGCCGCGCAAGGAGCTGCTGGTGGGACAACACGCCAACCCCCGTGGCAGCAGGCCATGAATGCCCCCCCACGGTTCCTCTTCCCACCTCCTTCCCCGCCGCGCATCCCATAATTGCTGCGCCCCCTCCCATTGTCCCTCGACTTTCACCTATGGGCATTGTCCCTCGACTTACACCTATGGGCCGCCATCAGGCGAAGGGCCCATGTCACCTGTAAACACAGGTGACAATCTACAACAACAACAACAACAGCATCCAGAGGAAGCCAGCAGTCGCCGCGCAAGGAGTTGCTGGTGGGACAACACGACAACCCCCGTGGCAGCGGTCCATGCATGCCCCCCTTACGGTTCCTCTTCCCACCTCCTGCCCCGCCGCGCAGCCCATAAGTGCTGCGCCCCCTCCCATTGTCCTTCGACTTTCACCTATGGGCATTGTCCCTCGACTTACACCTATGGGCCGCCATCAGGCGAAGGACCCATGTCACCTGTAAACACAGGTGACAATCTACAACAACAACAACACAACAACAGCATCTTAATCCAGAGGAAGCCAGCAGTCGCCGCGCAAGGAGCTGCTGGTGGGATAACACGCCAACCTCCGTGGCAGCGGGCCATGCATTCCCCCCCACGGTTCCTCTTCCCACCTCCTTCCCCGCCGCGCAGCCCATAAGTGCTGCGCCCCCTCCCATTGTCCCTCGACTTTCACCTATGGGCATTGTCCCTCGACTTACACCTATGGGCCGCCATCAGGCGAAGGGACCATGTCACCTGTAAACACAGGTGACAATCTACAACAACAACAACAGCATCTTAATCATGCTCACCTCAACTCCTGAGGAGAAAACATCTTCCATATGCTGCTGAAGAAGGGTTCTTAGACCCGAAATCGCGATACAGCAAACATGACAAGCTACGGCGAAGTCATAAAAGTGATTACAAAAGAGAATAAGACACTCTTAAGACAAAGAGAAAATATCTTTAAGAAGATAATAAACGCTGAACTAGCTATCACTTTTAACGAGATCTGTCTCAGAGAAAATCTCCTGCCTATACTCTCTATATATATATTAATTATTATATATATATATATATTATATATATATATATATATATATATTATATATATATATATATATATATATATTATATATCCTATATATATATATATATATATATATATATATATATATATATATATATATATATATATATATATATATATTATATATATATATATTATATATATATATATATATATATATATATATATATTAATATATTTATCATACTTACTGGAGAAAATCGAGGAGAGTCGCGCTGCCAGGCTGGCTTGGAACCGGGACCAGCACAGGGCTCTGTCACGCCGGACTAGAACCCTCCTGAGGAGAGACAAGGAGAGGTATTTCAGGAGTCTCACTGAGGATGTCGAGGGTCATTTGAACGCTAATGACCTCCGACCCGCCTACCGAGCCCTGAAGAAACTCCGTTCCAAGTCTCCTTCTCGGGCGAGTGCTATTCGAACAGCAGATGGGCGCCTCGTGTCGGACATGGATGGGCAGATGGCTCGTTGGGCTGAGTACCTTGGGCAGTTGTTCACGGTGGGCCCTCCAACTGAGCAGCTTCACACCACTGGGTTACAGGCAGTGGATGCCGATCCTCCCATTGACGAAACCGCACCCTCTCTTGACGAAGTCAGAGAGGCTGTAGCAAAGTTGAAGGGTGGAAAGGCAGCTGGTGTTTGTAATATCAGTGCGGAGCTCCTCAAAGCTGGGGGTGAGGCCATGATCCGCGGGTTGCATGCTGTCCTAACTGCCGTGTGGCAATCAGGTACCATTCCTCCTGACTGGAAAAGGGGGCTGGTCGTCCCTATCTGGAAAGGGAAATGGGACCGTCAGGACTGCAACAATTACCGCGGTATTACACTGCTCAGCGTACCAGGCAAGGTGCTTGCCCATCTATTGCTGACACGGATTCGCAGTCATCTGGTGAAGCATCAGAGACCTCAGCAGTCTGGGTTCACGCCTGGTAAGTCAACAACGGACCGTATCCTAGTGCTTCGTGTCCTGGTGGAACGCCGACGTGAGTTTCGACAGGGGATGCTAGCAGCCTATGTTGATCTCAAGAAGGCGTTTGACTCAGTGCCTCGTGAGTCACTCTCGGATCTTCTGCGACTTCGAGGGATTCCTGCAAAGACTATTGGTTTGATAACTGGTCTGTATTCTGGGACTGAGAGTGCTGTGAAGTGTGGGGCAGGTGTATCCAGCTTCTTTCCTGTGAATACAGGAGTGAGGCAAGGGTGCGTCCTTGCCCCATCACTTTTCAACGCTTGTATGGACTGGGCATTGGACAAGGTTGTAGATCAAAGTGATTGTGGAGCATCCATCGGCAACACCAAGATCACCAAGATCAATGATCTTATTTTTGCCGATGATGCAGTAATCTTTGCTGAGTCGCTGGAGGTCCTGGTGATGGCTCTCGAGGCGCTGCACGAGGAGACAAAGCCTTTGGGACTTGAGGTCTCCTGGCTCAGGACCGAGGTCCAGGTGTTTGGAGACTTATTAGATGAAGCAGTACAGTCTGTTCATGCGTGTGGCGAGGACATTGAGATCTTGGAAAGTTTTACATACCTTGGAAGAGTAGCCCATAATGACGGCGGGTCACGTCAAGAAGTCTTACGGCGTATTGGCATAGCCCACGGTGTTATGGACTCGCTCAGCGGGAGTATTTGGCGTTGTCGGTACCTGTGCAGAAGGACAAAGATCCGGATCTTCAAGTCGCTTGTGATCCCTGTCTTACTCTATGGTTGTGAGACATGGACACTAAATAGTTACTTGAAGAGACGAATCAATGCCTTTGGTAATAAGTGTCTTTGCAGAATCATGGGGTATCGCTTGGATGATTACGTGTCAAATCAGCGATTGCACCGTGAGACTGAATCGAGGCCTATTACCTGCATAGTCCGTCAGCGCCAACTTCGGCTATATGGGCATGTGGCACGCTACCCTGAAACCGATCCTTCCCATCGGGTTGTATCTGTAAGAGACAATCTGGCGTGGAGGAGGCCAAGGGGGCGCCCACAAGGCTCGTGGCTGGGGCAAGTTGATGTTTCTTGTCGAGAGCTGCTTGGTATGTGAAAGGAGCCTGCATGGGAACTCGCGCGTGGTGACCCCCGGGAGTGGCGTCGTAGGGTGGGCGAGGCGACGTGCACCCCGCCGTATGCCCCTAATGATTGATTGATTGATACTTACCCCTCAGCGCCCCACATATGTTATAGCTTACATTTTACCCTCCCCTCATAGTGACCACTCACTCAAAATATCAACTTATGTGCACACTAAGAGTTAATAATTAATATAAGTACACTACCCTCCAAAATATATTTCATTGATATGATATCAGACCCTTGACCTCAGACTCTCATTCAGAGTCCTTTGGTGACAATTCCATAGTGGCAGGTCCATGTTCCCCTGCATAAAGACCAATCTCTCAAAATTATCGAAGGTCAACAAATCATGTTTCTAGTATCTGCAGACCTTGGTTCTCACTTAACAAAATTTACAATTAATCATTGGGGGCATACGACGGGGGGTGCCTTGCCTCGTCCTCCCTACGACGACGCCACTCCCGGGGGTCACCTCGTGCGAGTACCCATGCAGGCTCCTTTTCCCATACCAAGCAGCTCTCGACAAGAAACATCAACTCACCGAGAGATGCCACCGAACGCCTAACTTACGATCTTGCTATCATATCTGATTGATGCAAAGCAAACCTTGTTTTGTTCAATGCCTCAAAAACCCAATTTCTTCACCTATCTACTCGACAAAACCTACCAGATAACTATCCCCTCTTCTTCAATGACACTAAACTGTCTCCTTCTTCAACAATGTACATTCTAGGGCTGTCCTTAACTAAAAATCTGAACTGGAAATCTCACATCTCATCTCTTGCTAAAACAGATTCTAAGAAGTTAGGTGTCCTGTGGCGTCTGCGTCCTTTTTTTTCTCCCTCCCAATTGTTTGCTCTCTACAGGGACCTTATCCGCCCATGTATGGAGTATTAGCGCATTTTCGTGACGTTCACCGCCCTGGTTCACTCCAGTCCGGACCGGGTCAGGTTGGACTGATGGTCAAGAAAATACATCGAGACTGGCCCCGTCCCATTCGTCGTTCCTATTGGCTGGGGGATCGAGTGGGCGGTCCTCCGGGCAGAAATGCAATATAGTGTTGTTGACGGTACATTTATTTCCAAAGATGTTTCAGCAAAATGCGAATATTGTAATTTTTCGTGAAATTACTTAAGTCTTATGTTCGGCCATCATGGTGTTTCATGTCTTATCAGCAGCACGAGAAGCTCCTGGTCGTCATCCCCGCTGAATGTAGTGCGCATGCGCCAGTTCTCCCCACACTGGTCCAAGGTGGTCCTGCTATCTGGGCTGCACCGGACTGGACTGGGATAAACCGTTCCAGACTGCCTCGCAAAAACAGTGGCCGCCCGGGACGAGCCCAGTCCAGACTGGGCCAGAGCGGCCGCGAAAACGCACTTTATGTCTCACATGTTCGGGAGGATCCATTCATACAGCTCTCCTAAACAAGGTCGAGTCAAAAGCTTTTCGTCTCATCAACTCCTCTCCTCTGACTGACTGTCTTCAATCTTTAAATCACCGCCGCATTGCGGCTTCTCTTGCTCTCTTCTACCGTTATTTTTATGCTCACTGCTCTTCTGAACTTGCTAACTGCATGCCTCCCCCTCCCTCCCGCGGCCTCGCAGCACAAGACTTTCTACTCATTCTCATCCCTATTCTATCCATCTTCTCAATGCATGAGTTAAACAGTATCTTTACTCTTTCATCCCTTTCACTGGTAAATTCTGGAACTTTCTTCCTGTTTCTATTTTTCCACTTTCCTATGACTTATATCTTTTCAAAAGAATAGGAACAAGACACCTCCCGAACTAAATTGGCTCACCCCTCTTTTGTATTTTATTCTCTTACGGTCTTCCTTATAGGGAGTGGCAACTAAGCGGGCTTTGTGTTACCCATTTTTGTTGTGCCCTTGGCCAGTCCTTTGTAATGTTAAAAAAAAAAAAAAAAAAATTGCTCCAGCCACGAGACTTGTGGGCTTGGCCTCTTCCATGCCAGATTGTCTCCTACAGATACAACCCGATGGGAAGGATCGGTTTCAGGGTAGTGTGCCACATGCCCATATAGCCGAAATTGGCGCTGACGGACTATGCAGGTAATAGGCCTCGATTCAGTCTCACGGTGCAATTGCTGATTTGATACGTAATCATCCCAGCGATACTCCATGATTGTGCGAAGACACTTATTAGCAAAGGCATCGATTCAACTCTTCAAGTAGCTATTTAGGCTTGTATACAGAGTGAGGAAGGGCGTGTACAAGCCCTTCTCGGAAGGGCTTGTAGGTGCCCAGAGAGCGAGAGGGGTGGGCGGAACAAAAGGTTAAGGGCGAGGACAAAAGCATGGGTAACCCCATGTCTTCGTAAGAGAGGAGTTCTATTTCTTGCTTTTGTTTGCGCTAGTTCAGCTTGGCTATTTAGTAATTTACATACAAATAGTTGAGCATACTGTGAATAATCTGAGATCCCATCAGTTACACCACTAAATATTTTCCCTTCCTCCCTTTCTCTTACATCCTTCCAAAAGATTTTTTGTTTATCTCTAAATTTAAGCGTAACACTGCTACTATTTTTTGTTCATTATTCATACATTAATGATGTATAATTTAATCTCTTTCTGGTGGTTAGCATGGCATCATAGTTAGGAGATTCATGGTTAGCTGTAATTAATTAGTAGGTTTATGGGGAGCATAGCGTCATGTTAGCAATATTAGTAGGCATAGCAGTAGTAATAGTAGTATACAAGTGCGTGTGGGCCCTTCGGCCCCATGTATTGATGTTTATAGCATTAGTATATATTAGACAACAATGTGAGTGCAAACTCCAATCATGTTGTTGCTGTCGTTGGTCACTGGTCAAAGTGCCTCGGGGTAGACCACATTCCGTGTGATTCCACGAGGCACCAACACTTCGACGGCATCAGCACAGCCAACCCTTGACAGGCTGATATAGAGTTGGCCGTGCGTGGAGCATATTAGAATCCTGACCCCAAGCACACACACACACACACACGCACACACACGCACACACACACAAAACACACACACACACACACACACACACACAACACAACACACACACACGCACGCACGTACACACACATGCACAAAAACAACACAAACTCACACACACACAACACACACTATGCATCACACACCACACAAAC
>JACEEZ010019000.1:44270-61770 GCA_016584305.1 Chionoecetes opilio
TCTTTTATCTACTTCCAATCCACGAATGAACTATAGAGTGTATAAGCGGCAATGTATGTGACATATCATCATAACTTATCCAAACATCAGGAAATGAGGAAAAAATAATATACTGCGCAAATATACAACTAATGAAAATACTTAATCATAACTAAACCTTACTATCATATTTGAGTTGCGTTCAGATCAAAGAGATTGTCACAATCTTTGAAAAATGACATACTACGTAAATATACAACAAACGGAAATACTTGATCACAATTAATGTATAATGTAATAGTTCACTTACGTTCAGATCAGAGAGGCTGTCACGTTCTCTATTCAGATGACTACAGTAACAGCGGCCAAACCAAGAGACAGCAACAAGTTTATTCGGGATACGGGGGAGAAATACCGATTTCCCCCGGAGACTCCCCTATTAATTAATTATCTTGGCCATTAGCAGCTGGACGTTCCTCTTCACTCAGAGTAGGGAGTTCTTGATCTTTTGTGCTAGTAGACAAACATTCCTGGTCAGGGTGTTCCTGGTCTGTGGCTGCATCACCTTCACTTTGAGCTTTAGCTAATGGATCCGATGGATCCGATAGCTGGGATTGAGTAGGTCAAGGTCATCTACAGACTCACTGTCTTCATCTTGCTCTACTTCTGTGTCTGTCATAATCTGAAGGAAAGTCCTCTAAAAGCTTCAAGGAATGCTTTTCATCTAGTCCTCGCCTACTTGACATGCTGGTATCTGAAATGCAGACCATCGTAATATGTAATATATGTAGAATATAATTTATGTAATATACAATAATAATTATGCAATATATATATATATATATATATATATATATATATATATATATATATATATATATATATATATATATATATATATATATATATATATATATATATATATATATATATATATATATATATATATATATAATATATATATATATATATATATATATATATATATATATATATATATATATATATATATATATCTTCTATCTTCTATCTATCTATCTTCTATATTAATAAAAGCGAAAGTGTGTCTGTCCGTGTGTGTGTGTGTGGTATAGGTTCCGCCCCCCGTGGCGCAAACACCTCATATGGCACATTTTTGGAATCAGGTTGACCAGGGGAAGGTCATAAGCCCACTTATGAGATGATCCGATAATTTTTTTTTTTTTTTTTTTTAGCAGCCTATTAGCGAGAATTGTGAAAACAAAAGTAGGTTGCGAGAATTGAGGAAGCCTTGATGTAGGGTGATGGGTAATGAAATGGGTGAGTGAATGGGTGGGGTGATGGGTAATGGGTGTGGGGTGATGGGTGAGTGAATGGGTTGGGGGTGATGGGTGATGGGTGAGGGAATAGGTGGGGGGTGATGGGTAATCTATAATAATATAAGCAAAAGTGTGTCTCTCTGTCTGTCTGTCTGTCTGTCTGTGTGTGTGTGTGTGTGTGTGTGTGTGTGTCTGGTATAGGTTCCGCCCCCCGTGGCGCAATCAACTCATATTGCACATTTTTGGAACCGGGTTGACCAGGGGAAGGTTTTAAGCCCAATTATGAGATGATCCGATCACTCTTTTTTTTTTTTTTTTAGCAGCCTATTAGCGATAATTGTGAAAAAAAAGTGGGTTGCGAGAATTAAGGAAACCTTGATGTAGGGTGATGGGTAATGGGTGAGTGAATGGGTGGGGTGATGGGTAATGGGTGTGGGGTGATGGGTGAGTGAATGGGTGGGAGGTGATGGGTTGGGGATGATGGGTGATGGGTGAGGGAATAGGTGGGGGGTGATGGGTAATGGGTGAGTGAATGGTTGGGGGGTGATGGGTAATGGGTGAGTGAATGGGTGGGGGGTGATGGGTAATGGGTGAGTAAATGGGTGGGGGGAATACATACATTTCTACATCCGTGATTTCAGGAAAGTTAGAAGGGGCTATCTGGAGAGTCCGTGTTTGGTGGGCCGAAGGCCCACCAAACACAGGTGGTTGGCCAAAGGCCCACCACTAATAGCCCTCCGCAGGAGCTAGCCAAAAAGTCCGCCCGGAGGGCGGCTTTGCGGCTAGTATATATATATATAATATATATATATATATATATATATATATATATATATATATATATACATATTTATATAAATATAATATATACATATATATATATATATATATATTTTATATATATATATATATATATATATATATATATATATATATATATATATATATATATATATATATATAATAATATAAGCGAAAGTGTGTCTGTTGTCTGTCTGTCTGTCTGTCTGTCTGTCTGTGTGTGTGTGTGTGTGGTATAGGTTCCGCCCCCCGTGGCGCAATCACCTCATATGGCACATTTTTGGAACCGGGTTGACCAGGGGAAGGTCATAAGCTCACTTATGAGATGATTCGATCCCTTTTTTTTTTTTTTTTTTTTTAGCAGCCTATTAGCGATAATTGTGTGAAAAAAAGTGGGTTGCGAGAATTGAGGAAACCTTGATGTAGGGTGATGGGTAATGGGTGAGTGAATGGGTGGGGTGATGGGTAATGGGTGTGGGGTGATGGGTGAGTGAATGGGTGGGGGGTGATGGGTGATGGGTGAGGGAATAGGTGGGTAGTGATGGGTAATGGTAAATATAAGCGAAAGTGTGTCTGTCTGTCTGTCTGTCTGTGTGTGTGTGTGTGTGTGTGTGTCTGGTATAGGTTCCGCCCCCTGTGGCGCAATCACCTTATATGAAACATTTTTGGAACCGGGTTGACCAGGGGAAGGTTTTAAGCCAATTTATAAGATGATCCGATCACTTTTTTTTTTTTTTTTTAGCAGCCTATTAGCGATAATTGTGAAAAAAAAGTGGGTTGCGAGAATTCGACTTATCACTTTTAGCAGTTCACCTCAGTTTTCGCTAGGTGGCCATAGTGTCGTCTCTCAGAAATGGGGACAAGGCGCTTTAAAGTAATCAGTTAGGCATTTTTATTGTTTTGTTTATCAGCTGATGCATTACTTCAATGAAGTTTTTAGTATCCAATGTATATCATAATATGCATACTCTAATATTAATAAAAGAATTTCATCGTTGAGTGAAAAAAAAAAAAAAAAAGGATATTTAACAAATACCAATAGTGAGGCCTGTTACAATGTTAAAACAGTCAGTTCTTACAGACATGCCAATGAAATTCAACAAGAGACTATATGAAGCCAACTCATGAAAGGAAAACACATGTCATTGTCTATAACTATTGAAATAATGGCATACATTATGAACAGGTGGCATCCTTACGCCGCAGCCTGTCACGCTGCCAGGCGCACGATTATCAGTTTAAGCTGTGCGAGCGGTCCGTAAACAATAACATACAGGCACGTCACGATGACTGTGTTTGTATGTGCTGTGGCAGACTGCAAGTCTGATTCAAGAAAAAAAGTAGAGAAACATCCATGTAGGTTGAAGTCAAAGGCTGGGTGAAATTTCCGTCAGCAAAGAAAGAACAACAACGAAGAAAGTTATGGGAAGATAGATGTCGACGTAGTCACGGTAGTGGAGGCTGGAAGGCTACAAGATTCATGCTATTTGTTCCAGGCATTTCATTAACTGGATTGGAAATGGCCCATCCTCTTCGCATCCTGATCCAAAACAGTTTGCCTACAATGACTGGGGTAAGAAACTCATATAAAAGGCCATCAAATACCTGGCAAATAAATAATGTTCAAGTAACAGGTGGCAGTGATCTAGTTTGTCCTGCTGCTGCTTATGCCCTACCGCAAGAAGCTGTGGTTGAAGTCATCATCAGTGAAAATGGAGAAGAAGTTGGCCCACATTACAGTATGCAACAGTTATCATCTTTAAAAGGTAAGACATTATTGTGAATGAGGTGGAAGTATGAATTAATTAGGGTAAACAGGTCCCTTAGCTCCACACCCCCGATGATCATTTAATTGTGGTATTACTCTCACCAAACAGGTTATAATGGACGAGAGTTTCGCGGTCGTTTTCAGAGACGCCAAATATTATTTCTTGGCATACAATAGGTGCTTGTTGTAATGGAGATAGTTTTATTTTGCGAAAAAAAAGTATACTTTGTGGTTAAGGTTAGGTTAGATTTCATTAAAACCTATAAGGTTAGGTTAAGTTTAATTTTTTTTTTCTTTTTTTTTTTCGCAAAATAAAAAAAGCACCATTAGAACAAGCACCTATTGTAGGCCAAGAAAAAATAGTTGGTGTCTCTGAAAACGACCGCGAAACTCTCGTCCATTATTACCACCAAACATTCTATCATGATCAACTCACCAAACACGGACACATGCTACTTTTAAAAAAATGGTAATCAAATTTTCTTACTTCTCCTAATGGTGAGGGGCAAACATACAGTTTGCTCTGAGTACACAGTGAGGGCATAGAGCTAAAGTACGTATCTATTTACAGAATACGTTAACCTAACCATATTCGTGCTAACTTAATTATTGTGTCTCTTTATGATATCTGTTGATGGCCATGGGGGAGCCAGGCTGAGGTTGTTGACCTAATCGAAGTAAACAGTTTCATCTGCAGCAGCCAAGAGCTGTCCCCATAAAAGCCATTATCAGGCCTCGCTTGTTCGATTTTCAGTAAAAAATGGTGATTTACAATATGGTTACACATTTACTGAACCCAATTATGAGGTTAGATTACAAGCAAAATGTATATTAAGGAGAAATGGATGGGTTAGTTTTAATATTTTGTTAAGCATCGTAAACCAATATATGTAAGCTAACAGTGGAAAAATAGGTTATATAATATGCAATGATTTCTATGTTTCAGCAACACTTGACCTACACCCAGATGCTGATGATGTCCTACCTAAAGAACCAGCAGGTGAAGTCTCATCATTGAACTAGAGATGAAGTTTGGGCCCTCATAACAGTATGCAACAGTCATCATTTAAAACAGGTAAAAAACTATTGTGCATGAGGTGGAAGGATAAGGTAAAAGAGTACTTGTGTGAAAGAGGTGTTAGTATAGGCCAAGCGCTAGAACAAGAAAGAAGGGAATGTCTGGATAGAGGAGCTGGAGCTCTGCTGTGGCCATCCCCTTGGGGGACGCTCCCGGAGGGAGCGAGGCGTCAGAGATACCTAGATAGATAGAGGTGATATATGCATTAATTATAGTTATGTCAATATTCGCAAAAAAAAAAAGAACAAACAGTTGATGGTTTTCATGGCAATACTCGCATAAACAAAATTTAAGGCCCGTATCAAGAGTCATGATGAAGGTCCAGCGACGAGCGACGAACGACTGAGGAAGAGTACATAAAAGGGATATTTTTCAGAACGAAGAGCTGTGACGAAAGTCGTCGCTGCTCTTTGTTCTGAAAAATATCCCTTTTATGGTACTCTTCCTCAGGCGATCGTCGTTCGTCGCTCGACATTCATCATGACTCTTGAATCGGGCCTAAGACTCCCCAGTTTCTAATAGTTCAGAGGACGACTCTGACGAGCCAACCAAGAACGCATCCATGCACGTTTTTAGCTAGTTATGTTAGGTCTGTATGTCTAAATGTATTTCAGGGACCCTATGAGTTCATTTACAAGAAAGTGTAATTAACAAATTAATATGGTACTTGGCAAACTCGGAAAGGTTATGCAAATTGTAACAAAGTAATGGAATCCTATGAGGAAAATTATGTAAATTTGTACTATCACAGGAAAAAAGAAAATTGTACAAAACAAATTGTACACGACAGGTTTTATAACTATGCAACTCCTATTTATTTCAGCAATACTGAAGCACACCCAGACCACACCTATCCCTGCAGCTCCCATAAAACTACAAACTCTGGTGAACCAGTAGATGTTGGGACGCAGATGAGTCAGCCTGTCAGTCATGCTGAAACCAAAACGCATAAAACGGTAGGTTATTTGCTTGAACTCCATTTTGTATGATTTCAAACATATTGGAAGAAAGTTAAGGGGTTATGGAATGAAAGCAGGTTCAGGAGTGACTGCAGAATATATGAAATAAATTGCTGTGGAGGTGGATAGGTTGAGTTGTATATGTGGTATAAGAAGCTTTGATAGTGAGAAACTACGTGAGGGAGAATATGTTCAGGAGTTATGCATTATAACCCCTTCTTCAGGCCTTATGTGTCACCTCTTTAGTTCTATACACATCCTTTCTAGCTCAACACTGGCTACCAGGTATTTACTTCCATCTTGCCACAATCTTCTCTTCTCTTGTACTGAAACACTGACATTATTTACATTATCTTATCCCATAACTTATTTTTCTTTGTTTTTCAGTTCTTCCGTGCCAATGCAGCTAAGAAGAACAAGATGCTTCGTGAGGCATTCAAGGAGAAAGTTCTGCAGAGTGATAAGTCTGTTAGAAAGTATACTGGTTTTTTATCGAAAAATATACTGAATGGCATATTTTAAGATAATTCAGAAGAAAGTGGTAAAGATTAAATTATTGGAAAGGGCCTAAGCAATTCAATAAGAAGTCAAAACAGAGCAGCCGAGGTAAATCAAAGAGAAGTTCTGTATTTGATGAATTCCTTATAACTGTCATATATATTAGAGAAGCCATGGAAATGGAGGTCCTTGCTGACCTGTTTGGGGTTAGCCAAAGTCATGTTAGCTGTGTAATAACAACATGGATAAAATATTGTATGATATCTTCAAAAGATGGCTCAAGTATCCAAACAGCTGAAAATGTAAGGAAAAATCTTCCTGAGAACTATCCATCTAAGTATAGCGATACAAGAGTTATATTAGACTGTACAGAGTTCTTTACAGTTAAACAAAAAAAATGCACTGCACAAGCTGCAACATATTCTAATTATAAGCACCACAATACTGTCAAACTTTTGGTAGGAATCACACCAACAGGCTTGATTTCCTTTGTTTCGAATGTGTATGGAGGCTGTACTTCTGATAGGTATATGTTTGAAAAAGAGTTTCTGGATAAAGTTGAACCTGGGGATGCCCTAATGGTTGATCGTGGCTTCAATATGCTGACTTGTACTTGCAAAAAAAAGCAAAGTTACACATGCCTCCGTTTACCAGAAAGAAGGATGAAAGTGGTCGTAGGATATTAAATCAAAGTGAAATTTCTAAAACAAGGGATATTGCATCACTACGCATTCATGTCGAACGAGCCATAGAACGCATGAAAAATTACAAATTGTGTCACGAAACAATAGATATGAAGTTGGCACTTACTAGACCAAATTATGGTCATAGTAGCAGTGATGTGCAACATGGAGCCTCCTCTACTGAATGAGTAATGGTGTTCACAAACTGAATGCCTCAAACTTACCCTATTTTTTTACCAAGAGCTATTCGCTATACAAAAATTCGTTTAGACGTGAAACATCCACGGTTGAACTAAACTGTTTGTACTTCGCAACTTCCCTGTACTATGAAGAAGTAAAAGGCACCTAAAGTAATTTTGTTTTCTTTAATAAACATTATAAATATATAATGTATACATCTACTTAGCTCTGATGAGTGGAATTGACATACTTATAACTACAACCACCATCTTTTCACTTCCATTCATCACTAAGAATACCATTACATCAACACAGCCCCAACTCTATCACAAAGAATACCATTACATCAACACAGCCCCAACTCTATCACAAAGAATACTATTACATCAACACAGCCCCAACTCTTATCACAAAGAATACCATTACATCAACACAGCCCCAACTCTATCACAAAGAATACCATTACATCAACACAGCCCCAACTCTATCACAAAGAATACCATTACATCAACACAGCCCCAACTCTTATCACAAAGAATACCATTACATCAACACAGCCCCAACTCTTATCACAAAGAATACCATTACATCAACACAGCCCCAACTCTTATCACAAAGAATACCATACATCAACACAGCCCCAACTCTATCACAAAGAATACTATTACCATCAACACAGCCCAACTCTATCCAAAGAATACTATTACATCAACACAGCCCCAACTCTATCACAAAGAATACTATTACATCAACACAGCCCCAACTCTATCACAAAGAATACCATTACCGCAACTCATCACTAAGGCCCGTAACAAGAGTCATGATGAAAGTCAACGACGAATGACATGATGTCATGATGAGGGTCGAGGCAAAAGTCATGATGAAGGTCGAGCGACGAACGTCGAATGACCGAGGAATGTTACCATAAAAGGGATATTTTTCGGAAAGAAGAGCAGCGCGAAGACACGGGGGTTCGACCAGAAGCTGCTCTTCGTTCCAAAAAATATCCCTTTTATGGTAACATTCCTCGGTCATTCGACGTTCGTCGCTCGACCTTCATCATGACTCTTGGTACGGGCCTAAGAATTGCATCACATCAACACACTCCAAATCTCATCATCATCACCACAGAGGTTTCCATTCTCTTAATTACCAGAACTTGTATTACGATCAAACAACCTCTGTGTAAATAAATTTTTCATAAAAAAACATAGCCTTTGTAACATCGGCTTCAAATCTGCTTTTGTCAAAGTATATTCTTTCAATGGTTAAACAGGGTTCCTTTTTGTGAATAAAACAAAGTCACACCATGGGTAACCTGTCACCCAAGATGGGCTTGTACTTGAGTGGTACCATGCAGATGACTTCTTGAGGTGTACTTTGCCATCATTACCCAAAACAACATGGTATTTCCCCCTTCGAGCAACCTCTTCTCTGTAAGGGAATTTGTATGTGTGCTGTAAGGGCACCTTAATTTCTAAAAGTCCAGTGCCACAACATTTGCACTTGACGACACCCATCTGGGCTTACTCTTAAAATTGGATTGTTTCACAATTTTTATGAATAAGCAGTTTTGATACCTTTAGTGATTCATGCTTATGTTTCATGTTTTTATAGTATAGTTTTCTCACAAAAGGTTAACTTCTTTTTCCATATTCAGTAGCACTGTTTCCACTGAATTTGGACTGCCCCATGATTGAATCCACAACATAATTGTCACTACAATCCCTGCTATAATGAGCAGCCAGGTGGAGAGTTGTTGATGTTAAGGCTCCAACTCTTTGTTTTTTCCATAGAGAACACTTGGGTTGAGCCTTGGTAAACTTTCTAATGTTTTCCCTGATGGTATCAGTGAAGTGCTGAGATAAATCGACTATAAATGATGTACACTGTTCTCTCTGAAACTGTTGTGCCAACTCTGGGAGAGTGATAAATTTTGTTGCTGGAGATGGTTGTCCATGTCCTCATCTTGGTATGCTGATCCGAACACACATGCCTTGTACATGGATTCTGGATGAGGAACAGTCGGCCGTGGGCTGCTAGTGTCATGTCTGCACATAAAGATTTCTTTTAGTTTGGGAAGCATAACCTAAATCAATGCAAAACATTATTTGGGACAGGAGTGAAGAAAAATTACTATTTATCAAACGGCTATTATATTACTTTACACTACCAACTTTCCGTCACTCGTGAGTCACAGGACTGACTCACTTTCCCGCGTTAAGCGGCTATCACACGGTGCGTTTCGTCGGACTGTTTCGTCGAACTTCCCATTTGCTTGGACTGTTTCGTCGAACTTTGAGGGTCATTTAGCCGAACATGTTCGATGAAATGGTTAGGTGAAATTATACAAAATGTTGCACATTTCCATTGAAAACAAGTATCTTCATTAGAAAAAGCCGTAAAACTTGGCCAGGAAATAATAGTCAGTGTCTCGGAAACCAGGGAAGTGACGGAATTATACGAAAACAACTGTGCCCCGCCCCGCAGGTTCTAACGGGAGGGCTCCGACCCCTTCGACCCCCTGACGAGAATATTAACATAACCGAAACTTAACCTAACCTCCTAAGGGATGGGGTTGGGTGGGAGGCAGGTCGGGGTGTGTCTATGCATTATTAGGACAACTCTATGTACTTTCTTTAATATGTATATGTTTTAAAGGTTACGCATGCAGAAATGAATAAATACTGCACATTATACTAAGCAAAAAAATATTCTGTAAGTGGTAACGGTGGTAGCGACCGCGCAGTTCTCGTCTACTATAACCCATTAGCCCACATGAACGCGTCTTCATATGTCGCCGTTCTCTTCTAACAATCACCTCCTCCCTTTTCATCACCAATAGCTACATATATATTGCCTCTAAAGTTAAAAAAATTAACAACAAATCTCCGCGCCTCCCACTGTAATCGCTTTCATCTTGTTTGTTATGGTTTATGTTATTGTTGGGTGAAGCGGTTGGCCCAAGCGTGTGCTAGATGTGTTGTCAAACAGGTCAAGCCAAATGCTTGTTTGGTTCAACGAAACAGTCCGCCGAAATGCCTCGTGTGATACCCGCTTCACACCTTTATAAAGAGAGTAGTGACAACTCGATTTATGAGCACCTCTTGCGTCAGGGCCTCTCCGTGCACTCCAGACCCGCAGAAGTTTTCAAGGCATGACCCGCAGTATATCATTATATATATTTTGGATGTTATACATGTATAAATGATATCTGATCCCAGTGCAAAAAGGGGAAAAAAAATCATCCTATAAATATTGTATATAATATACTATATCAAAATTTTCTGTATATAACAGCAATGGCAGTGGCCTACAAATGGTATCCATCATTAAGTGGAATGTACGAACCTTCCATCAGTGTGATAAATCCTCAAAGGCTCTGAAGACTTGTGTGGCTTGTCCCAGGTACAAAGTAAATCTGTAGGTGTTGGCCGCTGGATGGAAAGACTGACTTCATTTCTGTGTACAAAGTTGGCCACAGCATAACATTAATGCCACAACATGTTTGCAGCTTCCATCATCTCTGAAAATATGTTACCATATATATAATGGGCATATATTAACTTAGCTTTGTGTCACCCTCATAAATTTGACACAAATATATCCTTACTGATGTCTTATATATTGATTATATGTCCAGTTTTTACCAGAGGAGCCTACATACTTCATCTACTACATTATAAGAAAACATTCCTTATGTCTCAACAAAACAGCTCAGTAGAGTGTGGTAAAATTACGCATGCATCGTCCAATGGGGTCCAATTGCATGTCTGATTAGATTAAATCTTGTTTTTACTTTATTTTAAAAATAAAGTAGTTTAAAATAGGCTTTTTACTTGTATACCTTTTGTGTCTACGTGGATTGATTAGATTAGGTTATTATTTGATGCTTTTACAAATGGAGAATGTTTTCCAGTCAAAACGTCAAGAAGTGTATTTGTAGAAAATTTGTCATCACTTTCTCAAATCGCAGACAACACACTTTTTTGAGGTTTACACAGGAAAAAAACTATCTCCATTAGGGAATGCATCACATATTAATCGAAAAAAATATATATCGTCTGAAAATCTTGCAACAGTCATAAACTACATTATTACCTTGATGTCCTTACTCAAATATTTACTGGTTAATTTTTTACCTTAAATGTTTGGTTATTTTTTTGGAATATGTGGAATACATCTCATTAAGAAACATTTCAATTACCATAGGTAGTCATACAAATACTTAAAAACAAAATGTAAAATTCAACTTACCTAGGCACTGACATCCACTGGCTTCAATATTTCCTCTGTTTGTAGCAAGAAGCCAAACACAATAGGGAGACTCCTTCTGTGCAGTCTGTCTGATACATTTAGCTCTAATATAGGACATATTACACATCATGTGGTTTTATTTGCACTGTGTTTATGTGGTTGTCATTGCATAATTGATAGCCTCTTTCATTTTCAAAGTTTCTAGCCGTTTGGCAGGCCATCCTTTCTTGTTCATGAGGTATATTAGGCAACATGCTGAGGTTATGGATGTATTTTGGTGAGGTTATCATCCCAACCTGTTAATAAATGGGGGTCTGGAAAGACCACGACATCTCCGTTAACAGTGATCGTCCTTCTGATTCACTAACAACTTTCTCCATCTGTTGGCTCGACTTGATCACTAAAGAAGGATTTTCATGGAGAGTTTTTCACTAGTTTTACGAGCTTCTCTTACAGTAGCCCGAATGAGGTAACTGCTCTGTCTCTCAAGTACTGTTTCAGCAGCGATACTGTCCATTTCTCACACGCTATTGACTCCATACTTCACAATTTTCTCTTGTGATTGTCTAAGTCCCGTGGTTTCACGTTGAAATGATGGGGAGAACAGGATTAATAGACTACAAGTCTGTGATCCTGGGAGAAGAACACGTTGCCGTTGTTGAGTAGGTGTAGTTGAGTAGGGTTGACCTCACAAATACGCACTGAAACACTGCTCCCTGGGTGAATATTTGTTTGACAATGTATACCAATTGTGATCCTGGGTAAAACGTGGTGAAAACATTGAATGTAGAGTAGTAATCAAAGTAGAACATATAGAACATTTCAAGCGAATGTACCCTTGCCTAGAATACTACCCTACCGTTATACTGAAACACTGCTCCCTGGGTGAATATTTGTTTGACAATGTATACCAATTGTAATCCTGGGTTAAAACGTGGTGAAAACATTGAATGTAGAGTAGTAATTAACGTAGAACATAGAACATTTCAAGCGAATGTACCCTGCCTAGAACACTACGTACCCTCCCCTTATACTGAAACACTGCTCTCTGCATGGTGAATAGTTTGTTGACAATATATACGTTTCCCAAGATCAGAATTGGTATACGTGTACTACTACTATATTGTCAAACAACTATTCGCCTAGGGATCAGTTTCAGTATACGGTAGGAAGATGTTCTAGGCAAGTGGTACATTCGTTTGAAATGTTCTATGTTCTACTTTAATTACTACTCTACATTCAATGTTGCCACCATTGTTTACCAGGATCACAAACTGGTATACATTGTCAAACAAATATTCACCCAGGAGCAGTGTTTCAGTGCGTATTGTGAGATGTAGCTACCAAGGGTAGCGTGGTGAGATCGCTCCGCGTTCCATGCGTTCTGTTGTTGGTGGTGATGACGAAGATGTATATTCGGTACAAGAATAGCTACTGCACACTGTGTTGTTAAAATGAAGAAATTACCCTCATTTGATAAAACTCAATGTGAAGAGCTACTTATACAAATACATAGAATGTTGTTACCTGATACAATAAAAAATGAGGGAAGTATGTACCGAAAACATCTCACGACGAACGCGCTCACCAAGAAATAAACAGACGAATGGCCCCGAAGTTATCGTACCGGATCATTCAAAAGATTATATATATATTACCCAACATATAGAAAAAGAAAGAGTAAAATACACTGATCAAAAGGATATAGAAAAATATTCATATATTGAGAGATTTATGGTTGTCCACCTTTTGGGAGAAAAACACTAACGACATCTGGTGGCTTGGTCCATGAACTGCTAACCGTGATAAGTCGAATTGAGGAAACCTTGATGTAGGGTGATGGGTAATGGGTGAGTGAATGGGTGGGGTGATGGGTAATGGGTGTGGGGTGATGGGTGAGTGAATGGGTGGGGGGTGATGGGTTGGGGGTGATGGGTGATGGGTGAGGAATAGGTGGGGGTGATGGGTAATGGTAAATATAAGCGAAAGTGTGTCTGTCTGTCTGTGTGTGTGTGTGTGTGTGTGTGTGTGTGTGTGTCTGGTATAGGTTCCGCCCCCCGTGGCGCAATCACCTCATATGGCACATTTTTGGAACCGGGTTGACCAGGGGAAGGTTTTAAGCCCAATTATGAGATGATCCGTTCACTTTTTTTTTCTTTTTTAGCAGCCTATTAGCGATAATTGTGGAAAAAAAGTGGGTTGCGAGAATTGAGGAAACCTTGATGTAGGGTGATGGGTAATGGGTGAGTGAATGGGTGGGGTGATGGGTAATGGGTGTGGGGTGATGGGTGAGTGAATGGGTGGGGGGTGATGGGTTGGGGGTGATGGGTGATGGGTGAGGGAATAGGTGGGGGGTGATGGGTAATGGTAAATATAATCGAAAGTGTGTCTGTCTGTCTGTCTGTCTGTTGGTGTGTGTGTGTGTGTGTGTGTGTGTGTGGTGTCTGGTATAGGTTCCGCCCCCGTGGCGCAATCACCTCATATGAAACATTTTTGGAACCGGGTTGACCAGGGAAAGGTTTTGAGCCCAATTATGAGATGATCCGATCACTTTTTTTTTTTTTTTTAGCAGCCTATTAGCGATAATTGTGAAAAAAAAGTGGGTTGCGAGAATTGAGGAAACCTTGATGTAGGGTGATGGGTAATGGGTGAGTGAATGGGTGGGGTGATGGGTAATGGGTGTGGGGTGATGGGTGAGTGAATGGGTGGGGGGTGATGGGTTGGGGGTGATGGGTGATGGGTGAGGGAATAGGTGGGGGGTGATGGGTAATGGGTGAGTGAATGGGTGTGTGGTGATGGGTAATGGGTGAGTGAATGGGTGGGGGGTGATGGGTAATGGGTGAGTGAATGGGTGGGGGGTGATGGGTAATGGGTGAGTGAATGGGTGGGGGTAATACATACATTTCTACATCCATGATTTCAGGAAAGTTAGAAGGGGCTATCTGGAGAGTCCGTGTTTGGTGGGCCGAAGGCCCACCAAACACAGGTGGTGGGCCGAAGGCCCACCACCAATAGCCCTCCGCAGGAGCTAGCCAAAAAGTCCGCCCGGAGGGCGGCTTTGCGGCTAGTATATATATATATATATATATATAAATATATATATATATATTATATATATATAATATATATATATATATTTACATAATATAATATATATATATATATAATATATATATATATATATATTATATAATAGTATATATTTATATATATAATATATAATATATATATATATATATAATATAATATAATATATATATATATATATATATATATATATATATATATATATATATATATATATATATATATATATATATATATATATATATACTTATGTATATATATATATATATATATATATATATATATAGTATATATATATATATATTATACATATATATATATATATATATATATATATATTAGGGTAGTCCATAAAATAATATTTCTTTGAAAACCTTGCCTAGTGAAGTTTTTTCCATTATTCAATCCATATTATGTCTAAAAATATTTTTTACATAATTTTAGGAAGTTATCCTGAGGGTCCCTCAAAGCTCCAGAAAACAAGCACCGTATTTTACCTTTAAACCGCACATTTATTTGCTATTCATCATATGATAACTCAACATACTAGACACAGAAGAGTGACAAAGTCATGGAATCTATACCATACAGCTTAGTCCCAAAACAGGGAGTGCTTAGGCTACACATTTGTTTATGAATAATGACCATAAGTCACATATTTTGTCAGAAATATGTCAATAACGCGACACCGGCGCTGCGGAATTGCAGCTGTCCAATGGATGCTTCACAACTACATGGCAAGTGTTTTCTTGTCAAAGCTGGGGTACTGCTTCCTGTGTTGTTCAACACCCTGCAACAGCCACGATCTTTGCTGTGGATTATTGGTAAGTATTGTGTCAAAGTCCGAGATCAACTTGACTCCGCGCTCAGCTGCATCATTGACAACTTTCACCGTACTAACAAATTGTTCAGCATCGAGAAACGCAGGATCTGATAAACATTGCTCAACTGGTTTAGCAAGCCAATCCGTTTTTACATCAAGAATGCGGAACACTGAGTGGGATTCGGGTCCTATCAAATCCTTCAAAGTTGTGTCACGAGCAACTTTTCGGAAGAGAGGCTTGCCGAGGCGGAAGTTGTCTGGTTCTGGTGTCTCCAACAGCCGAGCAGCCATTTGTTGTTTCATGCTGTTGGTCATCTTCGCATTCTTGCTGAACATTGCAAACGGAACGAATTCCTCTGAGAGGTACCACCCGTGGTGACCAAGTTTATCAATCACAGGTCTGGCAACTGCCTTGTCAACTTCGCGATAATCCATCATATCGTGGATGAACTGAAGAGCATTAATTGGAGCATCCGCACCATTGCTGGCTTTCATCCATGCTGTAGTGTAGAAAAGCGCCAGAAACCTGTTCATGCGCATCAATTTTGCTACCATGCGTTCATCATAACAGCATCGCCGTGGAGAACATGTACATCTTTCAGCATAGATGTTATTCGCCATCCAGCGGGCTTGATGTATGGCACCTGGCTTAAGAAAGTGGATACCACGCGGGGGAGTTTCACCCAAGATGATTAGCGTATTCTCCACGCACTCACGGTAGTTGTCACGAGGGAAAGCAGCTGAATCTTGGTTTGTAAGCAGAGCAGTAAAGTCATTGACAACTTCATGTTTCTGATCGAAGTAGAAGTCAACATTTTCCTGTTTCTTCTTGGCTGACAGAAGTCTTGATTTCATTATTTCGGCAACGGCATCGGGGTGCACCAATATCGAACAGAGTTATCTAAGTGTGCTAAAAAGTTTGCTCTTCTGTTACCAGGATCTAATGATCGCCCCTTATTTTTCATTAAATTGTGCCACTCCTCCCATAGTTTCATCACATCAAACATGCAGTTCTGTCTGTATTTTGTTTTGATCCGTGCCATGTTGCAAAATAAAACAGCACTGTCTACCACTTCGTAAGTGATCTCTTAATTTTTTACTTTGTTTCTTATATTATCGTCATCAGTTCTGAGGTACAGGACATACTTCATGACCTGTCTGCAGACTGGCAACTTAGCTCCAGTTATTGATGCTGATGGATGTCCAATCAGCCAAAAGTCAGTTTGTTTTCTTGTCACATGTCTTGTCGGACTGACCAGCGTCATATCATATTACATCTGTGCTCTTGGTCGGGACGTCCTCCCGTCTCTATTTGCCACTTCTAGTAGACATTTTGTGCTGAAAAAGAGCAGTGCAACAGTTTAGTTCTATCAAACATACAATTGATGTGAAATTGTGCAGCTCAATTGGACAACCCACACTTCCCGAAGCTGTGGGTGTCGCGTTATTAACATATTTCTAACGAAAGACGACATATTTCTAACAAATATGTCAATTATGGTCACCATTCATAACATGTTGAGTTGCCTAGGCACTCCCTGTTTTGGGACATTATAAACTAAGTTGTATGGTATAGATTCCATGTCTTTGTCACTCTTCTGTGTCTAGTATGTTGAATTATCATATGTTGAATAGCAAATAATGTGCGGTTTAAAGGGAAAATACGGTGCTTGTGTTCTGGAGCTTTCAGGGACCTCAGGATAACTTCTTAAAATTGTGTAAAAAATATTTTTAGACACAATATGGATAGAATAATGGGAAAAACTTCACTAGGCAAGGTTTTCAAAGATATTTATTTTATAGACACCCTATTATATATTATATATTATATATATATATATATATATATATATATATATAGTATATCTATATATATAATATGTAATATAAATATATAATAATATACATATATATAGAGAAAGAGAGATAGATATATATATAATAATATAGAGAGAGAAAGATATATATATATATATATATATATATATATTATATATATATATATATATATATATATATAATAATATATATATATAGATATATATATACATATATATAGAGAAAGAGAAATAGATATATATATATAAGA
>JACEEZ010019000.1:64270-86770 GCA_016584305.1 Chionoecetes opilio
GCGAGATACAGACTTGACACTGTAGTCCGAAATGGTTGGCCGTGATCGACTTGGGGGGATGGAAGATGTTTTGAGGGGCGTGTCCGACCCCGGTGGGCGTGGCATGCAAAAACAACCTAAAAACAGCTGTAGCGGTTAAATCGTGCGAGATAGAGACTTAACTTTGTAGTCCAAAACATAACACAACATGGTTAGTGTAAGACACTATAGTCTATTCACTTAAGCTGGATTCCTGGGAGCGGCTCGATGCCTAGGCGAGTATGTAACGACGTCGCTGATTGGCTGATAGCCTCGGGCAGGGTGGCGATGGTGGTGGTACTTGCCTTGCAGCAACCCAAAACCCTTGTGTTGCCTCAGAAAAATATTTATATTTCTTGGCTTTACTCATCTCTTACACAAGATAGGCCTATTTTGTTTGCATCAGTAAATCAGGCAGTGATTGTTCAACAACAACACGCCATTCATAACTCAATAGGGTAAAAAATAAAGTCATGACTGACTATCACAAGAGTAGGCGGACTTTTAGGTTTTCAGTGCATTGAAATGTTGAACTCCTACCCGATATAACCAAGCTACCAGATTATAGTTATGAAAGCTGAGCCTACCATCGTGTTCATAATACATTGCTGCATATCATGAGCATAAAAAAAATACAGTAAGACGACACTAATATTAAGATAATTAAAGGAAAGTAAAAGAGTGTATAAACATTATTTCTTGCTTATTTTGCTTCAACTCGCTCTAACTCCATAAGTTTTGGTCACATTCAATTTTCAAGAACTGTTTCAAAATCCATATACTTTTCCGCTTCCTGTGGTATGTAGCACGTACCAATAAGGAAAAGAGTAGGTCGTCAAAATGGCTAAGAAAGTTAAAACTACTACTGCAAACTGGCACAGTGACGGGTGAGCATTGCTCCCTATATAGGAGAGACTGTTTTCGGGAGAGCTATCAGAGGCTCCACCCGTCACGGCACCAGTTTGAAACAGTTTAACTTTCTTAGCCATTTTGACCACCTACTCTTTTCCTTATTGGTACGTGCTACATACCACAGGAAGCGGAAAAGTATAAGGATTTTGAAACAGTTCTTGAAAATTGAATGTGACCAAAACATATGGAGTTAGAGCGAGTTGAAGCAAAATAAGCAAGAAATAATGTTTATACACTCTTTTACTTTCCTTTAATTATCTTAATATTAGTGTCGTCTTACTGTATTTTTTTTATGCTCATGATATGCAGCAATGTATTATGAACACGATGGTAGGCTCAGCTTTCATAACTATTATCTGGTAGCTTGGTTATATCGGGTAGGAGTACAACATTTCAATGCACTGAAAACCTAAAAGTCCGCCTACTCTTGTGATAGTCAGTCATGACTTTATTTTTTACCCTATTGAGTTATGAATGGCGTGTTGTTGTTGAACAATCACTGCCTGATTTACTGATGCAAACAAAATAGGCCTATTTTGTGTAAGAGATGAGTAAAGCCAAGAAATATGAATATTTTTCTGAGGCAACGCAAGGGTTTTGGGTTGCGGCGAGGCAAGTACCACCACCATCGCCACCCAGCCCGAGTCTATCAGCCAATCAGCGACGTCCTTACAAACTCGGCTAGGCAGCGAGCAGCTCCCAGCCCAGGAATCCAGGCTTAAGTGAATAGACTATAACACATACGCATAATTAATCTACCATATGATTGTGTTATCAACCTGACAACTTTTTCCAAAGTAATAACAACAAAAAAAGAAATAGTAAAACTGTAATAAATATAATAATAATATTATTATTAATAATTAACTGTAATGATAATCTACTTTGTTGCCAAGGCGAGCGCATTTCGTGGAATATCGTGCGCACAGCGTTGTTAGTACGTGCCTGGTTCAGGGGTGTTTGAGTGGATGATGATGTCCTTCGTGTCCATCTCGAGCATGTTTCTTGTCAGACTGTCAAAAATATGAGGGTATAATACCAGTCTCGAACAGGTTTCATGGGAATTCATGCGGGTTACGCGCGTGTCTCGCAACAGGTTTTTTGGAAAATATCAATACGAAACGTCACAATCCCCGTTCGAAGTGTACAGAGACAGGGGTCAGCCACTACTTCTGACCTCGAGGGGTCACAACTTGCCGACACCTCATGAGACTGCTACGAACATGCAAACATGCCCCAAAACGGCGTATGAGTGCCGTACTGACCAGATTTTGGGGCTTGTCGGGATCAATGTCATTACAATGTGACGCCCGCTTTACTGCCATCCACGAGTGAAAGCTGTTGCCAAAACGCCACCACCTATTCCCTCCGCCACCTTTTCAGCTACCCACCCTGTTGTCAGCTTTTTTTCTATCGAGGGCAGCGACGACGTTCAACAGACAGAAGTGTATCAGCCTATTCTTTTTTTTTTTTAAGTAAAACTATAAGGCTAGACTCCTTATCATTACTGCCACAGTTACCGAACACGTAGTACCATAATATCACCAGGAAATTGAGGCTCTAAGGATAATGTGCCGTCACATGGAACGTGTACAGTTTGGCATTAAAAGACGTTTATTGTATCATGAGACACAACAGCAGTGAAAGATGGACGCAGTGAGCTAACCAAAACAATACCGTTAGTCTCCTGTGTGACTGAGTAGCCACGACATTATGTCTTTCTTCTATTTTAGCCTTGCGGTACTATTATTTTAAATTATGTGTTTGCTTCTTATTTTTCAAATTTGTCTTAAGATGGGAATAATTTTCCCAAACGTCACATAATAACGGTTAAAGGTTTCTCCCTGCGTATATGAGAGTATTACCCTTTAGGAAACTGATCTCTCTCTCTCTCTCTCTCTCTCTCTCTCTCTCTCTCTCTCTCTCTCTCTCTCTCTCTCTCTCTCTCTCTCTCTCTCTCTCTCTCTCTCTCTCTCTCTCTCTCTCTCTCTCTCTCTCTCTCTCTCTCTCTCTCACCCCCCCCACGGGATTTTTATATGAAAAATTTCTTACTACTGAATGATAAAAATGTTCCAATCAAAATATATAAAATTAAAGAGAAGTTATCTAATAAACCATATATTACTGCAGCAATCAAAAACTCTATTAGACAGATAAATAGGCTTCAGAAACTTTATGCAAGGTGGCCCTTAACATGTGAATCTACATTTTGTGATGAACTTATGGGTGACCAGTTGAGTTTTGGCTGTGTATTAGGGAGTAAATTGTCACTGATTATTTAGTTAAAATATGCAGAGTTGTTTTGAGACTAGTTCTTTATCAGCACTGCCATTGGTGTGTGTGTGTGTGTGTGTGTGTGTGTGTGTGTGTGTGTGTGTGTGTGTGTGTGTGTTAGAGAGAAAGAGTGTGTGTGAAAGTGGATAAACGGATACAATAAAGGAGAGGTAGGAAAAGTTTTTTACGGCTATTAACCAGGGTAGAACAAGAAGTAACGGATTCAAGTTGGAAAAGTGTTGATTTAAAAAAGAAATAGGGAAAAACTGGTTCACAAATAGGGTGTTAAATGTTTGGAATGGACTCAGTAGACAGGTAGTTAGTGCGGAGTCATTAGAGAGCTTTAAAGGAAGGCTGGATAAATTCATGGATGGGGATGAAAGGTGGATGTAGGTAGTGTTAAGTAACAGGAACTACCTCGTGTAGGTCTCACGGCCTCTTGTAGCTTCCTTATTTTCTTATGTTTCTTATGTTATTTATGAAATATCGAAATATGTTGACATCTGTGACTAGAACAGCAAAATAAAACTATTATAAATCAACATTGAGAGAGATAGAAATAGAGAGAAATATGGAAAATTATAAATGATTTAATAGGGAAGGGTTGCAAAATTAGTCCTACTTCATTTATGTCACAAGAAAAATATATTTCAGATAGTTTTCCAATAGCTAATGAGTTTAATGATTTTATTTGCAATGCTGCCATTAATTTAGCATAGTGTTTAGACTTTAGAGGAAACTCCTGTATTATTTGATAGTCTTTTATCCCAACCTACCTTGTTTTCATTTTATTTGCGGCCTACAACACGCCATGAAATTAATAGTATAATTTATAATCTTAAGGTTACAGCCCCAGGTCATGATGATGTGAACATGAAAGTAATCAAAGCCTGCAAAGAAGAAATTTCTACATTTCTGGAATATATAATAAATAAATCATGCACAGAAAGATGCTTTCCAGATCATCTGAAGACTGCAAGTGTAGTTCCAGTTTATAAAAAAGGTGATAGTTCAATTACAGACCTATTTCAGTTCTTCCCGCCATAAGTAAAGTCTTTGAAAAGATTATTGCAAATAGGTTAATGGATTATTTAACAGAACATTTACTTATAACAGATAATCAGTATGGGTTTCGACCTAAATATTCAATAGAACTCGCAGTACACCATCTTTGCCAAAACATCATGCAATAGATGGTAAAATGTATCTATTAACAATTTTTTGTAATTTATCTAAACTTCTAAAGCCTTTGATATTACTAATCACTCCATTTTATTAAAGAAACTACGTAATGGTTTACGGTATTCGTGGACCAGTCTACAGATGGTTTGAAAGTTATCTCAGCGGTAGAAACCAGTATACAGTTTTTTAATAGTAGTGCATCGTCGTATAAAAGTCTTACTTGTGGTTTGCCGCAAGGATCTGTCCTAGGACCATTATTATTTTTAATTTACATCAATGACATAACTCTATGTACCAAAAATCTTACATTTTTACTTTTTGCTGATGACACAACCATTTTTCTACAGGGAAGGGATATAAATGATCAAAGAAATACAATAAATACTGAATTGGTACATGTTACTAATTGGTTAAAATGTAACAAGTTAACATTAAAAATCAATAAGAATCACTGTATGCTGTCATATTCACACATGACACAAACACAATGCAGCAATATCAAAATTAATGATTTCATATCAATGAGGTACAAGAAGCTAAATTTCTTGGATTTGTTACTGATAGCAAACTGAGATGGAAAACACACTTAGAGAATGTAATAAATAATTTATTAAAAAAAACCAGGTGTAATATATAGAATACGAAATCATTGTAATATTGAATGTTTTAGACACATTTATTTATCAGTAGCATATCCATATTTATTGTACTATTCTGCTATCTGGAGTGATGCATATAACACATATATTGATCAACTATTTATAAATAAAAAGAAATTAGTTCGCATAATGTCTCATAGTAATCGGTATGACCACACAAGCCCAATCTTTCGTGATTTGAAACTTCTAAAATTACATGATATTATCGACTATCAGACTGTAACATTTGTTTATAAGGCGTTGAATACATATAAAATTGACAGTGGTTTTCAGACCACAACTCATAACATACAAACCAGACAAACTAATACTCTCAAACTTCCTTTGTCGGCCATTGTGCCGAACCTCCCATGCTCAACAAAGTATTTTTTGTTTTTGTACATCTATGCCTATACCACCGACCCAGGGTTCGGAGGGTAGAATCTGGAGGTTCACGTGAGGGCTGTGATGATTGGCCCTCTCTCGTGGTGGCGCAGGCAGGATTTTTATAGTGACGCCTGTGATTAGAGGCTCATGCCGCCCCCCTGTGTCCACCGATGCACTCGCAATCGAAGGTAGAGTTAATGGGCAGGGCATGTGGTAGTTCTAAAGCTCCGTCCACACTAGCGGGCAAAGCCAGCCGGGCAGTGCCCGTCACGGGGAAAAGCCCGCGGGCACACTGAAACTGTTGTCCACACAGCAGAGCCTGCCTGGCCCAGTCAGAGGCGAGCAGCTGAGCAGCCAGGCAGTGTAGCCGTTCTCTATTCAGGAAAACTGTGTGTGGTACGACAACAATGCGAAGCAGGAAGGACCGTAAGAAGCTGGCACTGTGTACCATAATCATTGCTATGTGTCTGAAAAAGAAAAAGGACAAAGTGGAGAAAAAGAAGTGGCTCCATTTCTCTACTCCAAAGATCCACATGTAACATCGTATGTCTGGCAGCGACGCACTGCCTGGCACGGCAGGCAGTGCCTGGTGAAATCGCTCACCTATTATCGCGGGCATTTTACTCGTTCGCCCGCGGGCACAAGCGGTGAGCCCGTCAACAGGCAAACTGCTCGCTTGTGCCCGCGGGCAATGCCCGCTAGTGTGGACGGAGCTTTAGGCCACTCGACGGTGTACAAAGGACGACGGTGTATGTTTTAAATAAATAATTTTGGTTTTCTTCGGGGATCGAACTCGGGTCTCCGATAACGCCACTCAGAGACGCTAACTACTCTGCTACCACCTCCCCAAGTGGTTTCACACGGGGAACTAAACTGTGGAACAAACTTCCAGATGATGTCAAGAATAAATAATGAAATCCATTTAAATTACAAATAAAAGGAAAGTTGTGCAGTAACTATTAAAATGAATAAATTATTATTATAATTGAGATTTATATAATTAATGTGATTATTATCATTGCTATCGTTATCAGTACTATTATGTATGAGTAATTTTATCATTTATGAATGCTTTTTTGTGTATATTCATGAATATACTTGTTAAATAAATTTAATTCAATTTAAGGAATTTTGTTATATATTCAGTTAGGAATATTAATTTATTTTTGTTTTCCAAATGTAATTTAGCATTAGGCCGTCATACACGCTACATCTGCTTACCTCATTTTTTTTTTAGCATAAAGTCCACAAAAGAGTTACGACTCAATGGACAAAGGCTTTGACATTTTTTTTACATGTATGATAACTTGTAATACAATAAGGCCAATAAAATATCAATCAAACTCTCTCTCTCTCTCTCTCTCTCTCTCTCTCTCTCTCTCTCTCTCTCTCTCTCTCTCTCTCTCTCTCTCTCTCTCTCTCTCTCTCTCTCTCTCTCTCTCTCCTCTCTCTCTCTCTCTCTCTCTCTCTCTCCTCTTCTCTCTCTCTCTTCTCTCTCTCTCTCTCTCTCTCTCTCTCTCTCTCTCTCTCTCTCTCTCTCTCTCTCTCTCTCTCTCTCTCTCTCTCTCTCTCTCTCTCTCTCTCTCTCTCTCTTTTTTTTTTTTTTTTTTTTTTTATTTATACCGAGTTACAAAAAAACATAATTACAGAGTAAGTTACTATTTACATTACATAAATAATTGTAACATTTACAGGCTAAAGGAGACATAATAAGTGTTCCCTATCTAAAAGCCTAACTCGTGTTAATTTTGATTTAATTTTAATTTTGATCTCCTTGCATTCACCTCGGCAGCCACGCGTTCACAAGTTCCTTGAACTCTTGCACAGTTGTACCGTCATGGCGTGGCTGCGAGGCAAGGAGAGCATTCCACCAGCCAACGTAGACACAGACGAACTGACGCTGGTGGTGCCAAGTACGACATCGGGGCTGTAGTAGCTCTGCGGGAGCTAGAGCAACGGCCCTTGTAGTAACCTGAGCCCGCCGTAGGGGCTGCCGGAGTGTGTGCAGGTGAGGCACCCGCTGCTGATGCACCTTGTACATCACGGTGAGGCCCGCTACGTCTCGGCGGTGCTGAAGGCTGTGAAGTCGTGGTTCCTGCCCGGCACCGCTGTCCCTGATGAGCCTCATCGCGCGACCCTGTACCTTGTCAAGGAGGGCCAGGTGCTTGTTGGCCGCGCCGCCCCACCCGAGGCAAGCGTATTCCATAGAGGAGCGGACCTGCGCCTTGTAGAGGACTTCCAACCCCTTGCTGTCAAGGAGCCATGACATCCTCCTCAGGGATGCCAGCTTCCCCGAAGACTCTCTGGCGAGTCGCTCAATGTGGGCTTTGAAGGTCAGCCTGCAGTCGTAGGTGACCCCCAGCACCTCCACCTCGTCCTGGGGCACCAGCGTCTTCCCATCGCAGATAAGGCGCAGGGCTACGCTCGACCTGGAGACATGGAGCAGCTGTGTTTTATGAGGAGCGAATTTTACTTGCCACTTGTTGCCCCAGGCCACGATGCGGCTCAGCGTCGTGTTCATCTGGGCAGCGGTGGCAGTCTCCTCCCCTGGGCCGTAGCTCTGTGTCAGGGTGAGATCATCGGCATAGGCCCTTGAGCTGGGGATTAAATTCAGGAGATCATTAATATAAATATTCCAGAGCAGGGGGCCGAGGCAGCTTCCCTGGGGGACACCTGCTCTGATGGGCTGCAACTCAGACTCCTGCCCATTAACTACCACCTTTAGTTGCCTCGCTCTCAGGTAGTCTTTGAAGAGTTGAAGGAGCGGCCCGTCCACACCTGCAGCGCGTAGCTTTGTGATGAGGGCTGCGTGCCACACCCTGTCGAAAGCCCCCTCAATGTCGAGAGCCACGACAGCAGTGGTCTTACCTTGGTCCAGGGCTGCACTCCATTCCGTGGATAACAGCAGATGGAGGTCTGCAGCTGACCTGCCCGGCCTGAATCCAAACTGATTAGTGTTGAGCAGGTGGTGCCTCTCAAGGTGCTCAGTGACTCTCGAAGCCACAATAGTTTCCAGAACCTTACTGAGCACCGGCAGCAGGGACACGGGACGGTATCTCTCTCTCTCTCTCTCTCTCTCTCTCTCTCTCTCTCTCTCTCTCTCTCTCTCTCTCTCTCTCCTCTCTCTCTCTCTCTCTCTCTCTCTCTCTCTCTCTCTCTCGCTCGCTCGCTCGCTTTCTCTTCTCGTCGCTCGCTTCTCTCCTTCTCTCTCCTCTCTCTCTCTCTCTCTCTCTCTCTCTCTCTCTCTCTCTCTCTCTCTCTCTCTCTCTCTCTCTCTCTCTCTCTCTCTCTCTCTCTCTCTCTCTCTCTCTCTCTCTCTCTCTCTCTCTCTCTCTCTTTCTCTCTCTCTCTCTCTCTCCTCTCATACATAGCCATCCATGATAACGTAATTTTATTGCCAGATTGCCACACCAAATATTACTTCACATTTCTTAGAAGGCGAAAGGACAGCTTAAGAAGAGAAAATTCACAATCCAACAATTAGCAGAGTACGGCAAAGGTAATACTTTTGATCTCAGTCATATACATTTATATACCTAGGGTAAAATTTCAGCTTCTTGCAGTTGAAAAAGTAATTCTACCCACAAGTGAATAAGAAAGACATCCCCTATATACTACACTATGCTAAACTTGTCTATTGGCTGAGGGGGTCCCCGTAGAAATTATTTGTACCCTAAGTTTGTCCTCTAATTCATGAAGTAGACCATTTGGGTTATCAAAAGAACGAGGATAGACTTTTAGCTTGATGTTCCATTTGCAGAAATTCAGGCCTGCTTATTGAGCAATTGTGACCAAAATTTGGGCCAAAATTTGGGCTAAAGATAATTCAACGCTTCATAACTCCATCCAGAAACACATACAAATAATTAATGATAGCTCAAAATGCTCGATATGTGATATGTGAAAATTTGATATGTGAGTCACCAGAGGTCAAAACCTCATGAAATCTTAGGTTTTCTACAAACTTGATTACTATTGCAAAGTTCGCCTTTCTTACTCGCATGCAACATAATTTTTTGTGAATTATAAGTCAAATCCTTTACCTTTGACCTCAGTACACATATTAAAACAACCAATGTTTCATTATTATAAGTAATACAGAATAGGTGCAAAGTGAAAAGAAGTCAATGTATGAAAACACATAAAGATGACCATTTTATCTGGAAAATATGAAATGGCTTTAGTGTCTATCATTTACTCGCATATATGTTTTGAATATGTATTCAGCATTTAAAAATATTTCATGCATATTTTCTTACGNCCCCTTTGTATGCCTTTATTCTTAGTGATCCATTCTTTCATGACGAGATCTCCGTTAACGATTGACCACTAACTATAAATGTACTGTTGTGACAAAAGAACAAACCTCCGCTTCCTTATCATGTATCACACACAAAAAAGAATGGTATATAGTTAGCTTAGTCCTCAAAAAAACATAAAAGTAGTCACTGAAATTAATGACATTTAGCTGCTGGTTTACGTTGAAGAGAGAAAAGCCCCGTGGACTTGCGCATCAAAACAACATAAAGCATAGTTATGACATATGTGTTAGTGAAAAGTATCCACTACAGAATATTCAAATTATTACGCAACAACACTTCAAAAATCTTCAGATGTTACTTTATCTTTCATATCAATTTATTAGGTCATCATTACCTACTATTCCTTTTTTTCACAAGCGTGGGGCAATATACGTAAGTATCGCTCCCTCCTGTTGGAGTAAAGAAGTATTCCCACTACCTCACTCTTCACTCCTACGATTGAGCGTGATTCGATCAAAAAGTGAAGACTATTACAATTCATAACAATACAAGACTCATAACAATTTCACATATAAAATAATTCACAATAAACGCATTTAGAACGCGACCTTTGCCCCCTGATGCAGATATGGATAGCAAAATAAGGCAAAGTTAAGGTCCTTCCAATTTTCCTCAGTCCTTTGCTTCACTGCTGGTAAGGCTTGTGTTTGAATGTAAAATACTGCACATTGTACTTCGGAGATATTTAAAATATTCTTACAGCTTTGACAGCCATACATCATGGGTTTCATTTGCAGTGTTTCGTCGCACTTGTATTAATTATGTTTCTTTTGAAATGTGAATGTGTGTGGCATAAAGATGTAACTTACACTAGTGTCACTGTTGTTTATTTATAAATAGTTATCATGTATTCGAATCACATCATTCGTCTTTCTGTTATAATGTATATTTCAGTTGTTTATTCTGATACCTCACATTACAATAAAAAAATAAGGGTTAAATATCACTTTGATATGGCTACTTAAATCAGTGATATTTTAATAAAAATAACAACTTTTAACGATGAAGGCCTGTCACAAGTATAAGTATGGCCAAAGGAAATAATGATGTAAACACACCATACATTTTTTCTCCTTCCAATGACAAATTAATTTTCGTATCAGCGACAAAAACGTATTTTCAGGCATCACAAAAAACTTTAAGTGTTAGCTTTTGCACAGTGAGCACAATACTCTTGGTGTCGTGAAACTGTTTTATGGGATCCATCGGTAAGAAAGAGGATCATGTTTGGGCCCCCTTGTAATATTCGTTAAATCGTCTATTTAATAATTGGAAAGTTTGTTTTGTGTTTGTTTGGTTTTTGGATGTTTTTTGGGGCCATACCTTGGGAATTTTTGGCCCGGTTTACCCTAAAAAGGGCTAACCTTTGGTGTTCAAATTTTTTTTTTTTTTTTTGGGGCCATTGAAATTTGGAAAAAAATGGTAAAGGAAAACTTGTGTAGGGAGGAAAAGTGAGTGATTTTATGGAAAATTTTGTGGGTTTTAAAAATTTGATTTGGGGTTAGGTATGTGAGGGAATAGGGGGGTATTTATGTAAAAAGCCAAATTGCTGTTGCTGTGTCTGTTTGTGTGTGGGGTTTTGGGTCTTTGGCCGCCCGTTGCAATCCTTATGAACATTTTGAACGGGTTGCCAAAGGGGGTTTTTTTAAGGCCATTTTGTGATCCGACATTTTTTTTTTTTGGAGCCTTAAAATAATTTAAAAAACTGGGTTTAGAATTTGGGCCTTTTATTAGGGTATGAATGGGGTTGGTTTTGATTTAATGGGGTTGTTATTGTAAAGGGTGTAAAGGGGGAAAAATTTTTTTTAAAAGGGGTATGGAATTTAAAAAACCCGGAAATTCTTGCTTGTGTGTGTGTGGTTGGGGCCTGGAGAAGTTTCCCCCCTGTTGCGCAATCACCCATAGCATTTTTGGAAAAGGTTCCCGAAAGTTTAAAACCCCCTTATGAGATAAACTATAGTTTTTTTGAGCCCTATACGATAATTTTAAAAAACAAATTTTTTTAGAATGAGGAAACCTTTAGTAGGTGATTAAAAAAGGGGGGGTAAAATTGGGGGGTAAGGTGGGGAGAGGTTGGGGAAATTTTCTTTGGGGGGTTATGAGGGGGTATTTGATGGTAAGGTGGGGGGGTGGTGGTAAGGTTGGGTGGGTGATGGGTGAGGGTTGTTCCCCAAAGGGGGGTTATTAATTTTTGAAGGGGGGTTCATAACACACCCTGTTTCCATTAGGGCACTATCCGGTTGTGGCCCCCCACCAACCGGGGAGTTGGGGGGCCCCACCACAAAGCCCTTCAAGTAGCCAAAGCCCCCAGGGCGGCTTGCCATAATTTATAATTTTAGTAATTGGAAGAGGGTCCCTTCTTAGGAATAAAAAGGTTCACGCTTGTGGGTTGTCAAAGTTTCAGAAAAAATATTTTACTAAACATACAAACTTCAAACAACCTAAAAAAACTAAAGTTTTTTGGTTAAGAAAAATTCGTTACTTTCCTTTCAAAAGAAAAATTTTTCCTTTTTTAAAAAAAAAATACTTAAAAAATTTTTCCCCTCTAGAGCATAAAAATAGAAAGATATTTTTTTCATGTGACCAACCCCAACTAAAAACGAAAATCCCTTGAATTCGTTCTGTGATGAAAAGAGTATCCCTTCCAGCCTACCCTTTGCCAAACGCAAAAGTTTGTATCCATGTGGGTTGGCGGGAATCCGAAAGGAGTATTGCAGGGAGACGGGCGTGAGCCCGTCCACATCTGCAGGTGGATAACCGGTGAAGCAGGAAGGATTTATCAATTTTCATAACCCGTGAGATTTATATGTGTTCTTTGATTATGTCTTATATTATGAAATCAAGCCATCTTGTTTCCATATGTATATTAATCGGCTGTACATAAACTCTCGTATGGAGTAGTAAACAGTAAAAAAATACTCTCCTTTAATCTTCACCTTAAGGCTTTATTGAATAATAATACCAAGGTATATACATTGCAAACATCTCAAGTCAACGTACGCCGTGAGTAAGGTACGACCCTGGGACAGAAGATTCACGATACATAGTTAGCTAGCTTGTTAACTGCATCCACAATAGCTAGTATGACATGTTTCAGAATTACAAGAAAATATAACTTATGACATAAACTATAGAATTAATAGAAGCTTACTATACTCCATGATAATGCACAATAATCAATATTTTTTTTATAATGTAAGAGAGGCTGAAACTAGCTGCATAAAATGCTACAAAATAAAACACTTAAATGAAGAACCTCACAACGACTACGAAAAGAGAAGAGATTCACAAATTACATACAAAAACTAACATATTACACACGCACGCAATATTTCGCAACATTTGGGTAGGCGGTAGCAGATTGGTTAGCGTCTCCGAGTGGCGTGCTCGGTCACCCGAGTTCGATCCCCGATGAGGGCGAATATCCACTCAAGATCTTTCTGCAACCGTCGAGTGGCCTAAGAACACCCACATGTTTTCCATTATCTCAACCTTCGGAGGACACAGGGGGGCAGTATGAGCCTCTAATCACAGGCGTTACAATAAAGATCATGTCTGCGCCACCACGGGCGACGGCTCAACCATCACAGTCTTCGAGTGAACCTCCATGGCCTACCATCCCAGCCCAGGAGAGGTCACTGGCACTAAAGGCCAAAATATGAAAAAAGAAAATTCAGATAGAAAATTATGTACAGAAAGATTGTAAAGATAAAAGATATCTTTGACTAAAACATACATAAGCTTCTACACAAAGTAAAACGAACCTGTAACATCATCAAACGTCCGTTAAGAAAAGTATCGATAAACATAGCTTAAGCAAACAAGAAAAATTAAACGTCCAAGCAAAACAAAATAAAACATTAAAAGAAACATCAAAATACTCAGAAATCTAAGCATATTCTTTATTCAACTCAACATAAACAAACACGTCCTGACTACTATAAAATAAGACAAATTATTCATGACAGGAAATCATGTCCCCTTAGAAACCCCATCTTGGTGATAGATTAACTATACAAATGTTATATATGTTAATAAAGTCACATAACCTGGAATTTTAGTAGTGCATGAATAAATATGACAATGAGTCAAAACTCAAGCTATTAAAACTAAAGCAGATTATTTGTTTAAGGACATTCCAAAAGTAAATGCTTCTGATCATGTATATTATTATTTTTACACGTACAGCACCGCAGCTCAAGGTAGGTTCGGCTCTCTGCTGTCTAATCACAGGTTATGATAATCATTGTAATCTGGTTAAATACAACTATTGTGTAATACACGTAATATAAGAAATCAGTAATTGCTATAAATCAATAGGTATTGTTCAAGTCGATTCAATAGAGTGCTTGTTTCATCAATCGAGGGCCAACGAATAACACAGTTCCAATGTAATTATACAAAGTTTAACTTTGAAAAGGTTGTTCTCAAATATTGTAAAATTCAGAGAAGCTACATAATACCAAAAATAACCAAACATGTCATAATAAGAAACAATAATTTATTCTGAACACCAAGGCAAAACAAAATAGTCACTATACCGGACTGTAAGTATCCATCACAATAACAATATACAACAGGAGCACATAAAGACTCGAATACATATTTTACGCCAGTCCCCGAAATGATATATGTCAGGTACCAAAAAAACTGTCAGCTCATGTTAAAGTAAGGGGATATCCACGCAGTCATGGCAAAGGTAAGGACGGACTCCTAACCGGGTCCTGCAAGCATCATCTAACTAAATATACATCAATAAGTTACATTGTCAAAACACTGGGAACAGTTGAAAAAAAAATTTTGAGCTAGATTTTGAGTTTATTTAGACTAAAATTGGCAGCTGTTCCCAAAACTGTAGTCGTTTTTTCTAGCCCGTCAAGTTTTTTCTCCACAGCTTACCTCCGATAAGCAAAATTCCACTTGTGGCTGTAGTAAAACTTGCAAGCTGATTACGATTTGACTCATCGAGAGCTATGTGGCAACTTGTTTTGCAGTTACAATTGAGACAGTGCGGTGAGAGGTGTGTGCAGCTCCCAATAGGTCAGTACTATCAATCTGAAAAACAGAAAGCTAGGATAGTGGGAAAATTAGGAGGATTTGTTATGCTTTTCTCTTAACCTTGTAACAACATACCATTGTAATTTCTATTTCGTTTTATGCTGTTTTTTTTGTTTTCAAAGCTTGTAACTATTCCAGCTTAGTTTTTATTTACATAGGTATTATTCTTTTGTTTCAGATCAGTCTGCTCCGCTACGTCTCGTCGTAAATGCCTAAACAACCCTATCCTCTGCTATATATGTGGTAGTTTCACCATTCCAAGTCAGAGGGCAAGCATCACGTATTTTCAACAAGCATATTTCATATTTTAAGTGAAACTCGTGACAAACAACTATGGCCCCTCACAAAGTGTGCAGCAGTGTGTCGGAGATTACGTGTGGACAAAGAACACGTAAAGTTGCATTGTATCCCCATGGTTTGCAGAGCAAAATCATTCACAACTGTTACTTTTGTTAGTGAAAACATCAGGATTTAACAAGAAAAATAAAAGTAAAATAGATATCCTAATCTACCGTCAGCTATAAGACCAATGCCTCATTCAGCTGAAATTCCATGCCAGTTTCGAACAACTACCTCCTCTAGAAGATCTGAGTGATGTTGAAGAACGCAGTGACAGAAATGATGCAGATTTTGACATTCAAGGGATTCAGTTCGTAGGGATTTGATCAGCACGAGTTGAATGATTTAGCACGTGATTGGGGCCTATCCAAAAAGCTTCAGAAATACTAGCATCAAGACTGAACGAGAAAAACATACTTGAACAAGGAGTGAAGGTATCATACTTTCGAACCAGAGAAAGTACATTTCTGCAGTACTTTCGAAGTGCCAGCGGTTTTGTGTTTTGCCATAACATTCCTGGTTTACTGAAGGAATTAGGGCTTTCAATCTACAATCCAAATGAATGGTGATTGTTTATTGATAGCTCAAAGCGGAGCTTGAAGTGTGTCCTTCTACACAATGCAATTTTTTGGCGCAGTCCCTATTGGGCATTCGGTCTGTCTTCGTGAAGAATATGGAGATGTAAAGAGAGTCATTGAGTTATTGCAATATGACAAACACAATTGGATCATCTGTGTTGACCTTAAAATGTTGTCCTTCCTTCTTGGTCAACAACGTGGATACACAAAGTATCCCTGCTTTCTCTGTATGTGGGATAGCAGAGCTCGAGAGAAGCATTGGGTTCAGACGAATTGGCCTCCGAGATCTGATCTTAAACCTGGAGATCCTAACATTGTACTTGAGCCACTTGTTAACAGGAAGAAAATAATATTCCCACCTCTGCACATAAAACTAGGTCTCATGAAACAATTTGTAAAAGCATTGTCAACTGATGGCGACTGTTTGAAGTACATCATCTTGGCATTTCCTGGACTGTCAATTGAAAAAATCAAGGCCGGTGTGTTTGATGGTCCACAAATTCGACAGCTCATCAAAGATGAACATTTCAACGGTACTATGTCAGACCTTGAAAAGAATGCTTGGCTATCATTCAAAGACGTCGTCAAGAACTTTCTTGGAAATACACGTGCAAGTAATTACACATAAATTGTTCAGAAACTATTGGAGAGCTACAAAGCGCTTGGTTGCAACATGAGTATTAAAGTACATTTTTTGCATAGCCATCATGCCAACTTTCCGGAAAATCTTGGTGCTGCTAGCGACGAGCAAGGTGAACGATTTCACCAAGATTTGAAGGTTATGGAAGAACGTTACCAGGGTAGATGGGATGTGCATATGATGGCTGACTATTGCTGGAGCATCAAACGCGATAGTCCTCAAGTTGAACACTCCAGACAAAGCTACAAACGTAATTTTTTACCTTAACCTGCACACAATTATAGCCTTATCCTTTCTAAAAACATGATAATGTTAAATAAACATTCTATTCATGCCTATTTCTTTCATTTTTCATTGTATGTTAACATTTGCAACTTTTTATAAAATAAGCACTGTTACTGTTATGTACAGTATTTTTCATATTTTTTAAGAAAACGAAAATCCTACAGTTCAAAAACTTGACGTGATAGAGAAAAACTGAGATCAGTTTTGGATTCAGCACCCAAAAATTACTTAATAACAAGTGTCAGACCTAACTCAACAAAAATTTGTTCCCCAGTGTAATCAATGATACAAACACATTTTAAAGCCAATAAAAAGTTATAAAATCAGTAAGGAATGTCACCCAGTCACAATCCCAGCGGGCACTCACACCATTGAATAGTTACCCGCATAATACAGTATTCCTTAGCAAAGTAGGTTTACCCTCATCTGTTACTGAAAGGCACAGTAATAAACCCAAACAGTTCACCACCATCTATATGAATGGAAACAAACATTTGCAGCACAGCCAAAATGTACATGATTCTGACTTACCGTCACAGAGCAACACAAAGACACCGAGTCTCTAGGCAACATTCTTAAATTACTATACATTTTAACACAAAACATAACCTCTCTTAACTTCACAGCCACTAAAAATCAATTCAAAACCCAGACAGCAGTCCCCAGTCGCAGAAATAGCAAACAAAGTCACCATTTAAACTGTAATGTTGAAAGTTCCAATAATAAATGCTTCAGAGCCGGCTGACCGTAAAATCGATTCAATAATAGACTTTTAAAAATAAAAAGTACATTTACTTAAAAGACATACATACATTTGGAAATAATAAATCAATGAAAGTCAACATGATTTCACAAATCATATATTGAATATTAATACTATCAACCTCCATATGAATATTACACACCAATAAATAATCATTATAAAAATACAACACAAGCAACTGTGTTACAGTGTTATATCATACGTATTTTGTAGCAGTTTCGAGATTATTCAGAACGGCCTTTTTAATATTCTCCATTGGTCAAATAGGACAAGTATTTCATTGCCAGAGGCCAGGAATCGAATTTGCGCGCTGGCGTCTGGGCCAACCCCGCCAACTTAAGGTGGAAAAGGTAATGAATGATAAGTTGGGGTGCCTGCCGCTACCTGATGCACCTTCAGGTGCCAAGATTGACCCAGGCGCCTGCGCGCAGGTTTGATTTCTGACCTCTGTCAATGAAATTATTCATTGGATTAATAGTCCAAGAGCATTAGGTCAAATTTAACCAAAAGCTAGAAAACATTTCCTAACAAGCTGATTTGTTCATGATTCATTCATAATTGAGTTTTAAATACCATGCTAAAAGTTCCGTGTATTTAGTTAGGTTAGCTCGGTGTGCAGTGGTGACCGGAGTGGATGTGGGAAGGTTATTCCAGGGAGAAGCGAGCATTACTTCCGTACGTTTACTAGGAGTGAACAGAGATAATCGGGACACCCAGCGAGGAGCTGGTGTGGGTTGTCCGCACGCCCGGTAGCAACTGGTTACATGAGGCCTGGAGGGCGGTGTACAACGCTGCCGCGTCGCGTACAATGTTGCTATGTAACAATGGCATGTGTGTGTATCAGAGGCGTTCAAATATGTATGTGTGACTGTCTTGTATGTAATCACACATCCACACCTCCCTCCCCCCTCACGCTCGTAGCTCTGTCTCGAGCGGACTCTTTTTTCATGAGCCTCTTAGACCGGTGTGGGGCCACTGGGGGGTGACTTAAAGGGGACATGATTTTCTCGTCCGAGCAAGGGAACACAGGGATATGGGGGAGGGGGTCATCACTAGGGGTTGGGGCGGGTCGCAGGAAACGACGGTTTCGCCACCAGACACGCCCACTAGGAAGACGCACCTCGTAGTCCCTGGTATTGTCGCAGCCCATAACGACCCCAACCTTGTCCCAGCGGTGTGATGTCGGGTCCTGAATACGGACAGTCTGGCCGACACACAGCCTGGGAAGAGGGCGGGCGTGCTGGTCGTACTGAGCCTTGACCTGCTCAGCGCGGGCGACAGCTCGGCGATCACAGTCCTTCCCCGTGGGCCGGGGGGGCCTGGCCACCTTCTCCGAGAAGTGAACTTTATTAGGGGGGGGAAACCAAAGCCCCCGGGGGGAAGTCACAAGGGGTCCTTAAAATTGGGTGGCGGGCCTTGGGCCCCCCCCCCCCTTTCCCTTCCAAAAAAGGAAGGGGAAACCTAAAAGGGGGGGGTTTAAAAGGGGGGCCCCCAACCAGGGAAAGGGAAAAGGTTGGCTGGGCCAAAAAAAAAAAAAAAAAAAAAAAAAAAAAAAAAAAAAAAAAAAAAAAAAAAAAAAAAAAAAAAAAAAAAAAAAAAAAAACCCCCCCCCCCCCCCCCCCCCCCCCCCCCCCCCCCCCCCCCCCCCCCCCCCCCCCCCCCCCCCCCCCCCCCCCCCCCCCAGTGCCATTCCCCAGGGGGGGGCCCGGGGAAAAGGGGTTAAAAAGGAGGGGGCAAAGGGGCCTTTGGAAAAATTTAATTTTATTTATTTTCCCGGGCCCCTTTTGAGGAAAATGGACTTTGCCCCCCCCCAACCCCCAAGGGGTTTTTAAGGGGCAAAGGGCCCCGTGTCCCCCCAGGGCCCCATAAATTCGGGAATCAGGGGGTGAAGGGGGGGCCCCCGCAGCCTGAGGGCGGGGGGGGACCCAACTTTCCAAAAGCCCTTTAAAATGAAGGGCGGGCTAGTAAGCCCGGGGCGCCCCAGGCCCCCCGGATCTGTCCCGTCCGGGGCAACCCCCCAGCGAGAGGAAATACCCGCGGAAAGCTCAAACTAGGGGGGGGCGCAAAATTGGGGCCCTTGTTGGTGGGGGCCCTGAAAATTGGGAAAACTCTGGGGCTTTTTTTGAAATGCGGGAGATTCCGGGGGGAAAAGCGTCTTGAAGGGGGTTTTTGGTAAAACCCCCTTCGGTTATTTTCCCGGCAGGGCCCGGGGTGCCGGGGGGGCGGGGGAACTCTTTTCCGGAAAAGGGCCCAGCCCCTCGGAAGGACCTTTCCGAAGGAGAAATTGGCCCGAGGTGTCCCGGTTGGAGGGGCCCTAAACCCGCAGTCCCAACGGGAGACCCCCCCCCCCCCCCCCGGGGTTCCGCCTGTGGGCCAGCCTGAAAGGGGTTGAACAGGACGGGGTAAGGGAAGAATCGGACGGTTGGGGCGGGGCGGGCTTTTGAGGGGTTTTGGGCTCGCAAAACCCATTTTCCCCTCTTTTAAATTTTGGGCCCAGGGGAGGGGATAGAGGTTTTTTAGACCCACCCGGGCCGAAAACCGGAAAAGGCGAAACCCCTTTGACTTTGGACAGGACTCAACCCCCCCAAATTGAATTGGTTGAAAGGGGAAGGGGTGGGTTTGGGGTGTTTTCCCCCCCGACCTTTAAGGGGCCCCCTCCTTTTCACAGGGAAAACCGGGGGCCAAGGAGAGTTCCAATGGGGTTACGGGCCCACCTTTTTGAGCCCCCGGAGGATAAACGCCCCGGGTTTTGGGCGCGGGAAGGGGTGCCCCCCGTGGGGCAGACGGGGGAAAACGGGAAAAGGGGGAAAGTATCGGGGGAACCCCGGGGGTTAAACGTTCTTTGCCCCCAAGGGGCCCTTCGGGAAAGGGGGGGGTAAAAGTTTGGGGTTTACAAAAAAGGGGACTGGGGAGGGGAGGGGGGTAAATTACCCTGGGCACCGGATTTGGCAGTAAAAAGGGTTTCCCGGGAGCAAAAATTCCCCGGGGTTTGGCTTTACCCCCGGCGGGCCCCCCGGGCCCTCCCCGAAGGTAATCCCCCGGAAAAGGCCCCTTAGGCGCGGGGGGCCGAATGTGCCCCTTTTCCCAAATCGTACTTTTTGGGATGCGGAGTGGCGGGGGAATTGTCCCCGGAGGAATTTTGAACCACCAAAAAAGGGTTACAACCCCCGGGGGCCCCAAATTTCCGCCGGGGCCCCCAGAAAGCTCCCCCGGTACCCCGCCCTTTTACTTTTTAAAGTGGGGATGGGGCCCAAATTTTAAAAGGGCCCCCCCCCCGGCTACCCGCCACAAAGGACGTGTTGGGAAAAAAAACCGGTGAAGGGGCCATCCGAGGCGGGGAATTGGGCGGTTTTGGGGGGGCACTTGGGGTTCCGCCCAATAACCTAAACCACCTTTTTCCGCCCCCTTCCCCCCCCTTCTCCCCCTTTTTCCCCTCCCTTCCCCTCCCCCTTCCCCCCTCTCCCCCCCCTCTTTTCCCCTCCTCCCCTCCCCCTTTTTTTTCCTCTTTTTTCCCCCCCTTTTTCCCCCTTTTTTCCTCCCCCTTCCTTCCCCCCTCCCCTCCCTTCCCCCCTTTCCCCCCTTCCCTCTGTTCCTTTTTCCCTCCTTGGGGTTTTTCAAACTTTTCCCCCCCTCCCCCCCCTTTTCCCCCCCCTTCCCTTTCCTTCCTTCCTTCCCCCTCCCTTCCCCCCCAAAAATTTTTCCCCCTCCTTTTTTCCCCCCCGCCCCTGACCCCCCCCCTTCCCTTCTCCTATTCCTTAAATTTTTTCCCCCCCCTTTCCCTTCCTCACCCCCCTCTCCCTCCCCCCCCCCTTTCTCTTTTGGGTCTTTCCCTCCCCTTCTTTTCCTTTTCCCCCCCCTTTTCCCTCCCCCTTCCTCTTTCCTCTTTCTTCCCCCCTTGAAACCCTTTTTCCCTTCTCCCCCCCCTTCCCGGGGGCCCCCCCACCTTTGGGGCCCCTTTGTCAGGAAACCCTGGGGGGGTTGGGCCTGGGAAACCCTTTTTGGGAACCCCGGAAACCGAATCCTTTAGGGGGGATGAGGGTTTTTCTGTCTTTGGATTTCTTTAAAAGCATGGCGGGAAAGGGGTTTGGGGAAAGTGAAACCCGGAACATTGGGGGGTTTAAGGACCGGCAAGGTAACGTGGGGGGGCCTTGTGGGGGAGAAAACTTGCCTTTTCCTTTTTAACCCCCGGGAAAAATTTGGGTCTGCGGAAAAGGAAGAAACCCCGGGCACAAGTGGTTTCCCCGGGGCCCAAAATGCAGAGGGGGGAAAGTCCCCGGCCCCCGTTTCCAACCGGGGGTTTTAGGGGCAAAAGGTCCCACCCGGTTTTGGGGGGCGGGTTAGGCCAAAAACTTTCACAAGGAATTGGAAACCCGGGTTGCCCCCTTCCCTTTTGTTTCTTTTAAAGTGACCCCCCCTTAGTTTAAATTTTTCCTTTTTCTTTCCCGGACCCCCTTTTTTTAAAGGGGACACCTTCCGGAAAATTTAAAAAAACCCCCAAGGAAACGGGGGGTGGGGACCAGACTTCCCAAAGGCAAAGGGCGTGGCCCCCGGGGGGGACGGGAGGAGAAGGGGGGTTTGTCCGGGGAACTAAAGGGGGGAGGGGGGTTTTCCTCCTCTTATTCAATTGCCCCTTTAGCCGCTGGAGGCGGGGGAAAATTTTTCACAAAATTTGGGAAAACCCCGCCGGGGAATTCCTTCCCAAAAAGGGGGGTTTTCGGGACCCCCTTTTCCAGTTTAAATTTTTGGGGGGTCCTTTTTTAAAGGGTTTCCGGATAAAGGGGGAAAAGGGGGGTTTCCGGGGTTTTTTTGGGGCCATCACCGGGGTTCAAGGTCCGGGGGGACAAAAGGAGGGTGGGGCCGGGGGACCCGGGGGAAAAGGACCCCCCCTTTTTAATTCAACCCAAAAGGGGGGAGCAATTAATGGACATGGTAAAACCCCAAAAACCCATCCCAAAATCCCACGCTTTGGAATATCAACCCCGGGAAAAAGAGGGGGGGGGGGAAAAATTTTTCCCCCAAAAAGGAGAGGTTTTGGGGGTCGTGGTGGGGAGGGGGTTTGGCGAAGGACCCGGGGGGGGGGGTTCGGGGGGGGTTTCCCTACCCC
>JACEEZ010019000.1:89270-109578 GCA_016584305.1 Chionoecetes opilio
GTTCAGAAGAGCAGGAGCATGGAAAAAAAGGGTAGAAGAGAGAAAGGGAAAAACCCAATATTGCGGCGGTGTTTTAAAGTTTTAAAGGGACAGTCGTCAGAGGAGAGGAGTTGATGAGACAAAAAGTTTTTGGGACTCAACCCTTTTTGGGAGAGCTGTTGAGGGGATCCCCCCCAAAAACATGTGGGGCCCATACTCCATAAGGGCGGAAAAGGCCCCCTGAGAAGCAAGCAATTGGGAGGGAAAAAAAAAAGGGGACGCAACGCCCAGCACACCAAAAATTTTTAGAAGCTTTTAGCAAGAGAGAGATGTGAGATTTCAGTCAGTTTTTTGGGAAAGGGTATTCCTGAATGTTCATTGTGGGGGGGAAGAAGGAGACAGTTGATTTGTCATTGAAGAAAAAGGGGAAATATTTTAATCGGGTTGGGGTTTTGTGGGAGTAGATATTTTTAAAAAAATTGGGTTTTTGGAGGCATTAAACCTAAACAAGGTTTGTTTTGCCCCAATCAAAAAATAATAGAAAGATCAGAATTTAGGCGTCGGTGGCATTTTCCCCGTGAACCCAACTTGTTCCTTTTGATTTGGGGACGTCTAATAAACGACTTTGAAAAATGCAGGGAGAATTATCAGCTTGGGAAAGGGATAGGGCTTTGAGCTAGATTTAAAAGATCTTTTACTGAATAATAAAAAAGGAGAGTGGGTATAGGACAAAAACCCTGGGAACACCTCATTGATAGTTTTTAGGAAAAAAAACAATGCCCGTTACAGTAGCTCCCATAGAAGGGTTTTAAAGGGAAAATTTAAAATGAAGGTACAGAGAAAAGGGAAAGAAACCGAAGAGGGTATTTTGGGAAAATTTAAAGTTTTGTGCCAGACTTATAAAAAAGTTTTTGATAGTCAAGGGAAACCCAGCAAAATTTTCCCCCCCCCCCGAAACCCCTAAAGGAGGAGGCCCAAGATTCAGTTAGGAAAGCTAGAAGATCGCCAGTAGATCCCCCTTTAGGAAAAACCGTACTGACAAATCAGATAGAAGTTTGTGAGCAGTAGATGTTTAAAGAATTTCTTTTTAAAAGTAAGTTTCCCAAAAACTTTAGAAAGGCCAGGAAGTCAAGCTATAGGACGGTAGTTTAAAAGGATTAAACGGCCCACCCTTCTTAGGAACAGGTTGGATGTGAGAAAAATTTCCCCGCAAAAAGGAAAGGGGGAAAAGTAGAAGACCTAGAGGGAAAAAAGTTTGACTAGGCAAGGTGCAAGCACAGAAGCACATTTTTTGAGAACAATAGGAGGGACCCCTTTCCAGGCCGAAAACCCCTTCGAGGATCAGGCCAAAAGGGGGAAAAGAAAACATCTTTCCGAAGGTTTTAAAAGACAGGAAATTTAAAAAAGTCAGAGGGTGGAGGAAGGGGGAAAACTTCATCAGCCGGGAGTGGAATATTTGCAAAGGTTTTGAGCGAAGATTTCAGCTTTAGAAGTAGATGGGGACAGCTGGGAGCCATCTGGGTGAAGCATAGGGGGGAAAGAGGGAAAGAAAAAAAATTTGTTAGAGAGTAAAAAGCAGATCCCCGAAGTCACGAGAGGAATTTGTTTCAGAATTAAAAAAACGGCCTCTCAGTATGTTCATTCACACTGAGTGCCAATGAGACTTTTGCCCTTAGAGGTTCCCGCATAAAGCCTTATGTTGTTTCAATACAATCCCACTGTTTTGAAGGCCCAGTGAAAGGGAAAGGGTTGTTTAGTCGATACTTGTGTTTCTCCGATCACCCCAAAACCAAAAACATCCCCCAAAACTTTTTCGTCAAAACCCATGTCTCAGAACCATACAGAAAACCCTTATTACCTGTTAAAATACTCTTCCTCTTTTTTTTCAGGGAATACTCTTGTTTCCCAGCAGCCCCGCTATCTTTTTTCCATTTAACCCATTAGTTTTACTCGGTTTCTTATTTGTCTCTCCACCCCAAAACCCTCGCTACCAAAAACTTTACACCAATTTAGGAAAACTGTTTCACTTTTCTATTCATAAACCATTCACTTCTATATTTTCTACCTCCTCCTCTTCTGGCGGTCCCCTCTGTTAAATTCTTTTTAACACACTGGACAACAAAAAATTCCCACCCCTTTTTTGGTTTTTCGTACTCCCGAAATCTTTAATGGCCCCAATTGTAAAATTTCCCTTGCATCGAATAAAATTTAACCCTACTCCTTCACAGAAACCCTCCTACCCTCCTACCCTCCCCCCCCCCCCCGCAAATTCACGGGAAAAACCCTTTCCCCCCGGGTAAGTTTGCTCTTTTTTCTTGCCTGTTATCATAATTTTTTCGCCCTGGACATTTTCCCACCTTGGGGGAACCTCTCTCCCCTTTGCCTGTTTCCCAAAATCATTTTATCTCCTCTAAACTTCGTCATTTGTCTCAGCTATGAAGCCCAATCATTGCATATGCAGCTCCCTGGTTTTCCTGTTCTGCTTTCCCTTTGGGGGGCCTCTTCCATCACTACCACAAAAAAAAGGGGAAATGATAACTGTATTTAGGGGATTTTCAGAACCTTTAAAAACAGTATGTAGCGGAGTATTTTGAAGAGCAGGGTGCTGCTGCTTGCAGTTTGGTTGTAAGGCATTCACTGAAACCCGGGCAAAACCAAAATCTGTTTCCTTACCAAAAAGATGCATTTATGGGTTAAAATTTTTTAGGTATCACACACTTGTTCTAGAAAGCATCATAGGGCCAGGGAACTTTGTGGAGGTGCACCCATCTAAGAAAAAAACTGAGCTTTCTCTGACATTTGAGACGACACAAATTTTTGTTTTAAAGGGTGTACCCCCTAGTATATTTTCTTTGACTTTTTCATGGACCCTTTTCCCAAAATAGTGAGGGAGGTAGTTTGGGGGCCGGGGGCCCTTTTTCAAAAGCCTTTTTTAAAGTACCCCTCTTGCCCTGAAATTTCCCCTTTTTTGAATTACATGTTGGCGCATGAAAAGGAAGGTTTAATTCATTTTTCCAGAAACCCCCTTGGGGGGGGGTTTTGTTGAATAGGGGAAGTTCCAATCAAAATAACCCGAATTTGGGGGCCCCTCAACCATTGAGCAAAAAAGGGAAAGGGTTCCCCTTTCCATCTTTCCCGAAACCAGGGCCCTTTAAGGTTTGGGGTTCCCCCAGTTGCGGTGAATGGGACCCGGAAACCGGGGGGGTACAAAAATTTTAAAACCCCCTTTTTGGCACCTCGGGTGCAAACGGGCCCCCTTTGGGTAAATTTTTTACTATTTATATTTAATAATAATAAAATATTATATAATATTTAAAAGAAAATTTTAAATTGTAATTATATAATATATAATATATTTTAAAATTTTGAAAAAAGTGGGTGCATGTTTTGCCTTACATTTAGGCTGCTATAGGGCCTGTCCACCCCCGGGTCTGGTTTTCCCACTGGGGGATTCACAGGAGCCCAGCAAAAATCATCTGAGAACACAAGGACCTACGGGCAGAAAGGCACCAGAGATGCAAGAGATTTAACTTTTTTGCTCAATGGGCGGGCCCATTCAACCTTTGCTTAAACTGATTGTGAAAATTTATATATCAATCTTAACGGGCATGGTTGCGGGAAAGATGTTTAAAATGTGATGAAACCCATGGGCCCTTTACATGGGCTTTCAGCCTGTAGTCTAGAGGGCAAATGTCTGGCCCGATTAAAAAATAGCCGCAAAAGATCGGCGTGTCGGGCCCTATCTGGGCAACAAAAAACCATCAAAGTCCCAGGCAAGATGCTGTGTGAATCAAATTTCTTCTTTTCATGCGCATAACATGTAATACAAAGACTCCACAGAAATGGGAGAGTAATTAGCTTTGAGCTGGCCCAACTACCTCCCTCACTATTTGGAAATGGGTCATGGAAAAAATCAATGGAAAAAAATACTAGGGATACACCCTAAAACAAAAAATTTGTGTCAGTTTTCAAATGTCAAAGGGAAAGCTCATTTTTTTCTTAGATGGGGGACCCCCTCCACAATGGCCATGGCCCCATGATGCTACCCATTTAACAAATGTGGGGTACATAATATGTAACCTATATAATGCATCCCTTATGGGAAGGGAAAACAGATTTTGGTTTTTTGACGGTTTTCAGTGATGCCGAAACCCAAAACTGCCCAAAACAGAGCACCCCCTGCTCTGCAAAGTCATCATTTACATACTGTTTGGGAAAAAATTTATGAAAATCATACTACAGTTATCAGTCCTCTTTTGTCTGGGGGGTAGGGATGGGAAAAGGCCCCAAAAGGGGAAAGCAGAACAGGAAAAAACCCGGGGGGTGCATATGAAAATGAAATTTAATTTTTCATGCTGAGACAAATGACGAAGTGAGAGGGATAATAGATTGGGGAAACAGGCAAAGGAGAGGAAAAGGTCTGAAGGTGAATATGGGCCAGGACGAAAAATTATGATAAAAAAGGGGAAGAAAATAGAGCAAACGTCAAGGGGGAAGGTTTTCCTGTGAAGTTTGCGGGGGGGGGGGTAGGAGGGTAGGGAGGGGTTTTCGTGAAAAAGGGGTAGGATTTTAAAAAGATTCGATGCAAGGAATTTACCAAAATTGGGGCCATTAAAGAATTGGGGGGACGAAACCAAAATGGATTTGGTTTGATTTTTGTTGGGCCAGTGTGTATAAAGGGAAAAATCAAAAAGAGGGGGGGGCCGCCAGAAAAAGGGGGGAGGGAGAAAATATTAAAAAGTGGGAAAGGTGATTTTTAATAGAGAAGTGAAAAGTTTTTTCCAACTTTGGGGATAGTTGGTGCGAGGGTGGAGGGAGAAAGGAAACAAAAAGAAAAACCCGAAATAACAAAAAAACATGGGAAAATGGAGAGAGATAGCGGGGACTGCGGGAAACAAGAGTAAATTACACTGAAAAACCCGAGGAAGAGTATTTTAAGCAGGTAGATAAGTTTTGCTGTATGGTTCTAGACATGGGTTTGACGAAGAAGTTGGAGGAGGGTTTTGGGTTTGGGGGGGATCGGGGGAAAACACAAAAATTTTGAAATAAAACAACTTCCTTTTCCCCCTGGACCTTTTCCCAAAAAAGTGGGGGTTGTATTGGAAACCCAACCCTAAAGGTGTGCTGAAAACCCCAAAGGGCTAAATTTTAAACCCCCATTTGGCCTCAAGGGGTGGGGTTGGGAAAATAGAGAGGGCCCGTTTAAATTTTAATTCGAATCCAAAATTCCCTCTCGTGACTTTTTTGGGAAAACTAGCTTTAAAAACATTCTAACAATTTTTTTTTTCATCTTTCCCTCCTAGGGTTCCCCCCCAGATGGTCCACAGCGTCCCCAAAGAACGTTTTTAAAGTGAACCCCTTCGCTCAAAAACATTTGTTAAAAATTCCCCCCTCGGCCCGATGAAGTTCCTCCTTCCCCACCCCCTTTACTTTATTATGCCTTCATTAAAAATCCTTCGGGAAAGATGTTTTTTTTGCCCCCCTTTTGGCCCCAGATCTTTGGAAAGGGGTTTTCGGTTCCTTGGGAAAAGGAAATTCCCCCCCATTTTTCCCCAAAAAAAATGGCTTTTGTGGGTTTCACCTTGCCCAAATCAAACTTTTCCGTCTATTTAATCTACTTTTCCCCCTTTCCTTTTTGTGGAAGTTTGCTCACATTTCCCGGTTTCCCAAGAAGGGGGACCGTTCTAATCCCTTAAATACCGTCCCCAAGCTTTTACTTCCTTTCCTTTCTAAAGTTTTTGGAAATTTTTACTTTTAATTTAAAAAGATTTTTTCATTTTATCCCGCCACCAAAATTTCTATCGATCGTCCCGTACGGTTTCCGTAAAGGGCGGTTCTACTGGCGACTTCTAGCTTTTCCCCAAAATGAATCTTTTGGGCCCCCTTTCCCTTTTTTGGGGGTTTGGGGTTTAAAATTTGCGGTTGGCATTGACATATCAAAAAACTTTTTGGGTAGAGGGCTTTGGGCCAAAATTTTTTTTTAATTCCCAAAAATTTCCCTCATTGGTTTCTATCCTTCTCTCTGTACCTTTTATTTAAGTTTTTTTTTTAAAAAACCTTCTATTCAGGGTATGTAGACGGACATTTTTTTTCTCCCAAATCCATCAATAGAGGTGGGTTTCAGGGTTTTTGTCCTATCACCCACTCTCTTTTATTATTCAGTAATGCTTTTTTAAAACCCCCAAAGCCAAACCCCTCCCACGTTTATAATTCTACCCCCCCGTTTTTTCCCCAAAATTTCGTTTTTTAGCGTCCCAACTCAAAAGGAACTAAATGATTACGGAGAGAAAGCCAAACCCAGCGCCTAACTTTGATCTTTTTATTTTTTTGATTGGGGCCCAAAACAAACCTTGGTTTAAATTCAATGCCTCAAAAGCCCCAATTTCTTAACCTATCTACCGGGCAAAACCTACCAGTAACTTTTCCCCTTCCTTTCCTTTTTAATGACACTCAACTGTCTCCTCCTTTTTCCACAATGAACATTCTAGGACTATCCTTTTCTAAAAATTGAACTGGGAAAAATTAAAAATCTAAACTCTTGGGTAAAACAGCTTTAAGAAGTTAAAGGTTTTGCTGTGGCGATGCGTCCTTTTTTTTTTCCTCCAATTTCTTTCTCTCTCAGGGGGCCTTTTCCGCCCATGTTGGAGTATGTCTCACAGTTTGGGGGGGATCCACTCATACAGCTCTCCTAAAAAAGGGTTGGGGTCAAAAGCTTTTGTCTCATAAATTCTCCTCTGGGCTGATGTTTTAATCTTTAAAACAAAAGCCGCAAAATTGCTTCTCTTTCTCTCTTTTACCGTTATTTCCATGGCCCCAAAGCCCTTTTGAAAGGGGCCCAAACTGCATGGCCCCCCCCATCCCGCCCCGGGGGTCGCTGGGAAAAAGAACTTTTACTCATTCCCCTCCCTATTTTGTCCTTTCTTAATGCAAGGTTAATCAAAATTTTTTACTCTTTTTATCCCTTTCACTGGTAAACCTGGAACTCTCTTCCTGGTCATTTTTCCACTTTCCCAGATTTAAAACTTTTTAAAAGAAGAGTAACAAAACCCCCTCCCGAATAAATTTGGGCCCACCCCTTTTTTTTTATTTTCTTTTTTTAAATGTCTTTTTTTATAGGGGGCTGGCAACCCAAGCGGGCTTTGTGTTACCCCCTTTTTGTTTGGCCATGGCCAGATCCCTGTGATGTAAAAAAAAAAAAAAAAAAAAAAAAAAATTTTGGAACAGTCACAGATCTGTTGGGGATGTCACAAGCCTCCCCCAAATGTAATATCCCAATGCTCCGCAGGGCCAAAAAACTCAATCCACCTCACAGTATTCAAGCAATAAAACCAGCCCAAAAGCAGTGTCAAGGAACCCCCGTAGTTTGGGGGCATGCTAAACAATGGCTGGGACACAAAACCCCTTTCCTTATATGAAAGTGAAAAAATTTAAAAACTCTACAAATAGATGTGGGGCAGCTTTTAGTGTGAATGGAGGTAAGGGGAAAATTTAAGTCCCCCAAAAAAGTACCCCTGAAAAAAAAATAAAGAAACCCAGAGAAGCTTTTACCCGCGGTTATTTTGGAAACAAAGGGGGGGGAAAAGGGGACTGGATGAACAGCGCCCCGTCATATTTCACTCGATCAGCCCGGGAAAGCATCTTTGTCCTTGTGTTTAAGAAGAATCACTGCCTCCCAAAAAGTGTTGAAACCCCCAAATTCATTCATACCGCCATAAACGCTGTGCAACAGTGGATGGGGCCCAAAGAAAAGTCTCCCTTGGAAGGGGGTTTTGGAAAATTTACAGCAACCGGGGACATTGCAACTATAGAGGGCAGATAAACCAATTGCCCAATCAACGTGCTGCGTTGTTTCCTGTTTTCTGCCCAAAAATGGAACGTGTTAGGGCTTGTAGCTTTCCTAAAAGGGGACTATAGGACTAAAAGGGGGTTTTAAAAGCCAATTATGTTCAGTCAGTGTTTCGGACTTACATGGCCAAATCAAATTGGGATTCAGAGGGACCGGGATATTTGAAAATTAACTTAGCGTTATTAACCCCTTTTTAAAAAAGGGGTTTTAAAAAATAAAAAGAATAATAAATAATATATAAAATTTTAAAATAATATAATTATATTAATAGATAATAATATATAAAATAATATAAATAAATTTTAATATAATACTAAATATATATTTTATATATATATATATATATATATATATAAAAAAAATTAAAACATTTAAATTGAATATATTATAAATATAAATAAACAATATTAAAATAATTTTAAATTAAAGATTTTTTAAAAAAAATTTTTTAAAACCAAGGGGTTGGAAACATTTCCAAAATTTTCCAAATAACCAATTATTTTTCACTGTTTAATTGGTAATTTTTTTTAATTTAAAAAACATTGTTTAAAACTAACTTTTTTAAAAAAACGTTGGCCCCCCAAAAACCAAACCAAAATAATTAGTAAAATTTTCCCCTTTTAAAAAGGTTTTAATTTTTTTTTTTTAAAAAAAAATTTAACATTTTTTTATAATTATTTTTATTTACTAAAAATTGTTTTAATTTTATATATTTTAAAAATAAGTAGGAATAAATTTTTATTTAAAAAAATTGTATTTTTGTTATTTTATAATAAATTAAATAAATTTTTTTATATATATTTTTAGTATTTTATTTTATAATTAAATTATATATAATATATATATATATATATATATATATATATTATTATAATATAATAAAATATTAAAAAAACTGTTTGATCAAATTTAAAGAATTATATTTTAAATTTATAATATAAAATAATTAAATTTAATTTAATTTTCATTTATAAAATTTTATATTAATTATTACATAAAAATTTAAATAATATTATAAAAAAAATCCATATTTGTTATAATTTTAATTAATTAATTTAAATAATATGAAATTTACCACCAGGAAAAACACCACTGTTTTTTCTGGGGGGCCCGATTACTTTTTAACTTTAAAAAATAAGGAACCTAATTCCGCTTTCTTTTAATTTCCCCAAAATTTCCGGGCCCTTTAACCCGGGTTTTTTGGGAAATTTGAAATTTTCAAAAGAAACACAAAGGGAACCGGGGGTTGCATACACCCCCCCGCCAAACCCAAACACACCACGCCGCTGTCCCCCCCGGGGAAACCCCCAAGCCAGTTCTTCCCTGGGGAAACCCCCACGTCGTGTTGGGGTCCGGGGTTTTTCCATTTAACTTAAATTTTAAATTAGGAAGGGTTTTAATGCTCCATTAATCCCTGGAATAACCTTTTTTACTGGGGCCCCCAACCGGCTTTGGCGCCTTCGGATTTAAAACCCGGGAGGGGAAAAAACCCCCGGGGAAAACCCACTCCCCCCACCCCCACCCAAAAAACACCACCCGCCCCCACAAGTTCACCCACAGAAAACCCCTCTTTCCCCTGGGAAAAATTCCCCTCTGGAACAGTGTTCGTGTTAAACCTGGATTATCTACCCCCCGGTGTGGGTGTGTATGGGGGGGAAAGGGTTTCCCCCAGTCCCAAAGTTCCCTCCCGTGGGAGGGTTTTCCTGGGGGCGTTTCCTTTGAACCCGGGGTTCCCCCTTTCCGAAACCCTCGTTTGGGGGGTCGTTTTAACTTGAAAAAGGTGCATGACAAAAAAAGCCCGGGGGAAACCCCCTTTCCGTTCTTTAAAAGGCCCAAAACCCCCCATCCAAACACCGCCCCCAACACCCCGCCACCTTGAGGGGGCGAAAAATTTTTCCCCTCTTCCGGTTGGAAAATATTCCCCCCTACGGTGGATATTTCCTGTGCTGCTTCCCATTTCCCCCCACTCGTTCCACCCCCCCGGTATTTGGGTCTTTTATGGGAAGGGGAGGAAATTTTTCCCCCTTTAAAAAACTGGGCACCAAAAAAATCATTCCTTTGTCCCCAACCCCGGCCGAGCTTAACCCCCCGGGATGTTTCCTTAACTTTCCGAACCCGGAAGATTCAAAACCTTTTCCAGTCTCCTTAAAACCCAAGAGGACGGGCCCAAAATTTGTTGAAAAGGGGACGGCGACATTCCCGAAATCAGGAAAGGAAGGAGGCAGGCATGGGTTTAAGCTTGTTTAAACGGCCCCCCAAAGGTTTTTCCCGTGGGGGTGGGGAAATATCCGCCCCCCCAAAGGCCCCCCCCACGATCGGGGTAAATTTTTGCCCTCCTTCAAGGGCCCCCACAAAACCCCTTTACCCCTTTTCCCTCGTTTTCCCCGGGCTTCGCCCATTTCCCCCAAGAAAAGGGAAAACGGGGCAAGCCCCCAGGGGTTTCGCGGAAGTTCTTTAAAAGGGGGTTTTTTGCCCTGGTCAAAATTTTCCAAAATTTTTTCCCGCCCCGGTTTTAAACTGCCCCGGCGGCCTCCTCAAAAAACGGTGCGGGTCAATTACTTCAAAGGCCAGAAACAAACCCAAAGGGGTTCCCCCTAAAAAAGAACACCTTCTTGCCCCTTTTACAGGGCTTTGGCCCCTACAAAATTTTTCCCAAAAGCCCCCAAAAGAAAGGAGGGGTGCCCCCGTTTAAAATTGGGGGTAAACCCCCCGGGCGGGGACCGGTAAAAATTCCCAATTTCTACGTAAAAATGATTTAAAAAAAACCCGAAGGGGGTTTGTTCAGGGTAATGCTTTACTCGCGGGTCCAAAAAGGGTTTTTCCCAAAAAGGGGGGAGACTTTTTTTTGACGCATTCAAAGCCCTTACTCCCCCCCCAGGGGGCCTCATCAAAACCGGGCCCCCTGTTTCCCCTTTGAAGGGGCCCCCCAAAAAACACCCGCTTATCCCCTTTTTTTCCAAACGGGTCCCCGGGAAATTTTTACCCCCAAAAAGGGGAACGAAAAGGGGCAAACCCCCTCCTCCACCCTTAAACCCCCTTCCCAAAATTTTTGGAGGAAAAACTCAACAAAAAAGGGGGTTTCTCCCCCCTCACCCCCCGTCTTTCTGCCGGGGGGACCCCCGGCCCGGGGTGCTCCCGGGGTCCCCATGGGTCCCTGCCCGGTGGTCCCCCAAAGGTTTTATTGGGGGAAGGGGCCGTCGTTTCCCCTTAAACACCAGGCCCAATTTTTTTCCAACTCGTTAAGGAAATTTGGCCAAAACGAGGGGTTTCAAGCCGCCACGCCCTTCCCCGAGGTGGGTACCCCCGTTCGTGGCGGGATAAAAATTTCAAGGGGCTTAAAGCTCCCCAAATGAAATAGCCGCCGACCCCATCCTGCCCCCAAAATCCCCACCCCGGGGGTGTCAAAACCCCCGGGTTTTTAAAAAGGGGAGTCTTTCGGGCTCCGTTGGAAAAGAAAAGGCGCCCCACTCAAACCTTTTTTCAAAAAAACGGGGCTTTTTACACCCCCCGAGCCAAAGGGCCCCTAAACCCGGGGACCCTTTACTCTTGCGGCCCCCGGGGGGGGGGGGGGGGGGGAAAGGCCCGGAGGGGAATCTTTTAATGCAAATTTTTTACGGCTCCCCCCGGGGTTTTTTACGGCAAAAATACAGGTTTCAAGAGGCCAATTTCAAGGGCAATTTCCTCCCCGCCTGTTTTGGGGCCCCGGGGGGTTATTTACCCCGGGGGGGTTCCAAGGACGGGGGAAAGCCAGTCCCATTGGGAATGGGCTCCCCCTCCTTACACTTTTTCCCCCTCTTCAAAAGGGGGCCTTCCGGCGAGTTCCCCGGACGGTTGCCCCCAAGGGATCTTTAACCCCTGAAACCCCAAAAAAAGTTTAAACCCTGATTTTAGTGAAGGATGGGAAAACCCTACCCCCTGCCTTTTACCCCGACCGGTCCCTTCCCCCCTTTCCCGTTAATTCAAAATGAGCCCTTGGTTACGGCTTGGGAATTTATCAAGCCTGGGCCGGGACGACTCCCTTCAGGGTGGTGTTTTCCCCCCCCGTCGCCCGGGCTAAAATAAAAGGTTGGAATTCCCCGGTTGGGCCTTTAAAAGGCCCCAACTTACAAGGAAAACCCCGCCCAAATTCCCCAACTCCCCCTTCACCGGCCGGTTCCCATGTCAACCCCTTTAAGGGGTTTTTTACCCACGGCCCTTTTTGGTGCGGGTTACCCCCGCCTGTGGAAACCCAAGGGCGGGGGGTCGCCAAAACCCAAAACCCTTTTAACCCGGGCCCTTTTAAAAACCCAAACCCAAGGGTTTTTTCTACCTGACCCCTTGTTACGGCCCGGGGAAAAGGGGAAAAGATGGGCCCCCGCAGGGAAAAAACGGAAAGGGGGTTAAAACCTCCCTCTTTCAGGATTCCCCAACCGGTTCCCAGCCATTTTTTTCCCCCCAAAAACCCTACTGATGTTTGCAGACGGGGGCACCTTAACAAGGCCCAAAAATTTTGTTCCTCGCCCCCAGGGGGCCGCAACCCCCTTAACTGGGGGGTGGCCCCGACAGGACCAAGGGTTCAGGGCCCCCGGGAAGCGCCCCCCGCAGCTTTTCTTTTACCGGTATTCATGGGGCCGGTTAAACCCTTGTTCAAGCCCCCAACCCAGCCAATTTTGGGCCGCGCCGGCCCAACCCCCTTTCCCCCCCTAGGCCCCCAAAAAACCCTTTGAGGGCATTTTTCCGGGCCTTAAATTGTTCGGAACGACGGAAGGCTTCCCACCCGATTCCCCCGGGGTTAAAGACCCAGCACTTCCCGGGGGTTCTTAAATGCCCCCTCCCCCTCTAAAGGGCGGGTTTTCCCCCCTCTTCCCCCGGAAACCCTGGGCCGGGGCCCACCCCGCCCGGGTTTTTTGGCCGGATTCCCCCGCTTGGACGCCGAGGCCCGCTACCCCCTTTGAAAAACCCCCCCTCCCCGACGGGCCCCCCTGGCCATTTGAAGTGGAACCTTCAAAAAGGGTTTCGGGGCTTCCCCGGGGGGCCCCCCAAACCCCAATTTCCCGATTCCCCCAACCCCCTTTTTCCAACCAAACCGGGTTTTTTGTCCCCCCCTCCAAGCCTTTTGGAGAAAGGGGGCCCCCCGCACGGGCCGGTGCCCGGTGTTGGGCCTGGAGGGAAACAATTCATCCCGAGCCCGTCCCAGGCCCCTTGCGGGCCCCACCCCAAGGACCCCAAATGGTTTTGGGCCAAGGGGGGGCCGGGGGCCAAAACAAAAACCTTCCAGGGGCGTGTTGGGGGCCCCTTTTCCCCCACCCCCAAACCCAAACCAAGGACTTATACCCTTATCCCCGGTTTTTTTCCCGGGGCGGAAAAAAGGGCCCCCTTTTAAAGGAAAATCCCGGCCCCCCCCAAAACCGAAAAAAAAACCGTTTGGACAACCAGGCCTAGGGGGGGGGGTGGGGGGTTTAGGATTCCCTCCAAAAAAGGTTTTTACCCAACCTTTTTTTGGGGAACCGGCCCCCTGTACCAACAGCCTTCCCGTTAAAAAGAAATTTACCCCGGCCCGGGAGGGGCCCCCCGCCCCCACCTTCTTGGTAAAAACCCGTTCAAACCAGGGTTTCAGGAAAAACCCCACACCAGTCCCGCTGGGTGCCCGATTATCTCGGTTTAAACTCCTAGAAAAAACGTAGGAATTTAATGGGGTTCCCCGGGGAAAAACCTTTCCCCACCCCCATTTCCGGCCCACCACGCACACCGAGCTAACCTAACTAAATACCCCGGAAAAATTTTAGCATGGTATTTAAAACAATTTATGAATGAATCATAAAAAACCAAAATTAAGCTTTTGGGTTTTTTTGAAAGGGGACTTTTTTAAAATTTGAAATTTCTTTTTTAAAAAAACTTTGCAGGGTCAGAAATAAAAACCTGGCGCGGGGCGCCTGGGCCCAATCTTGGGGCACCGGGGGGAACCCCTTATAAAAAGGTGGGGGGGGCCGGGCCCCACCCAAAATTTCAATTAATTTCACCCTTAAGGGCGGGGGGCCAAAGACCCGGGGCCGAAAATTGGGTTTAAGGCCCCAAAAAACTTGCCCTTTTTTTAAAAAGGGAAATAAAAAAGGCCCGTTCGAAAAAATTCGAAACGCTACAAAAAATGGGTTTTGAATAACCCCTGTAACCCCGGGTTGTTTTTGTTGTATTTTTATAATGATTATTTATTGGTTTTTAAAAATTCATAGGGGGTTGTTAGTATTAATATTCAATATATGATTTGTGAAATCATGGTGACTTTCTTTGATTTATTTTTTCCCAAAATTTATGTTTGTCTTTTAAGAAAAAGGTACTTTTTATTTTTAAAAGTTTATTTTTGAATCGTTTTTCCCGGCCGGGGGGCCTTGAACCATTTTTTATTGGAATTTCAAAAAATTAAAATTTTTTAAATGGTAAATTTTGTTTGCTATTTCGGGGACTGGGGATGCTGTCGGGGTTTTTAAATTTTGATTTTTAGTGGCTGTAAAAGTTAAAAAGAGGTTATTTTTTGTTTTTAAAATGTAAAAGAAATTTTAAAAGAATTTTTGGCCTAGGGGACTCGGGTTTTTGTGTTGCCCCGGGACGGTAAGTCAGAATCTGAAATTTTTTGGCTGTGCTGCAAATGTTTGTTTCCTTTCATATGGGATGGTGGTGAACTGTTTGGGTTTTATTCCTGTGCCTTTCAGAACAGTTTGAGGGAAAACCCTTTATTTTGCAAAGGAATACTTTTATTTTTGCGGGTAACTATTAAAAAGGGTGGGGGGTGAGTCCCCGCGGGGTTTGTAAAGGGTTTGACTTTCCCTTTACTGATTTTAAAACCCTTTTTTTTGGTTTAAAAAAGGGTTTTTGTATCATTGTTTACACTGGGGAAAAAAATTTTTTTTTGAGTTAGGTCTGCCCACTTGTTATTTAAGAAATTTTTTTGGGGGCTGAATCCAAAACGGGACCCCCATTTTTTCTCTATCACGTCAAGTTTTGAACTGGGGATTTTCGTTTTCTTAAAAAATATGGAAAAAAAACTGTTTCTAACTAACAAAATGCTTCCCCCTTTTAAAAAAGTTGCAAATGTTAAAAATACAATGAAAAATGAAAGAAATAGGCAGAATTTGAATGTTTTTTTTAACATTAAACCTGTTTTTGAAAGGGGTTTAAAGGGATAATTGGGTGCAGGTTAAGGTTTAAAAAAAATTCTTTTTAGTTTTGTTGGAAATGTTCAAAATTGAGGGGTATGCGTTTTATGCTCCAGCAATAGTCCAAACCAAAATATGCCAAATCCCATTCCCACCCTGGTAAAAGTTTTCCCCTAACTTCAAAATCTTGGTGAAACGTTTACCTTTCTCGCGCTAGCAGACCCAAAATTTTCCGGAAAGTTGGCCCTTTATGGGATGCAAAAAAAGACTTTAATACCAGGTTTCCAAAACCCAAACGCTTTGTAGCTTCCAATAGTTTCCCGAACAATTTTATGTGTAATTTCCCTTTCCCCGTGTCTTTCCAAAAAAAAGTTTTTTGACGACGTCTTTGAAAAGATAGCCAAAAGGAATTTTTTTTCCCAAAGGTTCTGACATTTAAAAAAACCGTTTTAAATGTTCATTTTTATGAGGGTGTCGAATTTTGCGGGCCATCAAAAAACACCCGGCCTTGATTTTTTCAATTGGGCAGCCCGGAAAAGCCCCAAAATGATGTACTTCAAAAAAAGTCGCCCTCAGTTGACAATGCTTTACAAATAGTTTTTATGAGACCCCAGTTTTATGGGCAGAGGGGGGAATATTATTTTCTTCCCCGTTAACAAGTGGCTTTAAGTACCCAAGTTTGGATCTCCAAATTAAGATCAGATCTCGGAGGCCAATTTTTCTGAACCCCCAAAAGTTCCCCCTCGAAACTCTGCTATTCCCCCCATACAGAGAAAAACAGGGTACTTTGTGTATCCCCCGTTTTTTACCAAGAAGGAAGGGGCAACATTTTTAAAGGGCAACAAAAGATGATCCAATTGTGTTTGTCCCATTGCCAAATAACTCAATGACTCTCTTTACATCTCCAAAATTTTTCCCCGAAGGGCCCGACCCAAAGCCCCAAATTAAGGGGAATTTTCGCCCAAAACAAATGTCATTTTGTAGAAGGGGGCACAATTCAAAACTCCCCTTTTAGCTAAACCCCCTTTAAAAAATCACCCTTTTATTTGGTTTGTAGATTTAAAGCCCTAATTCATTTTAGTAAACCCGGAATGTTATGGCAAAACACAATTTTTAATTAAAAAAATTAAAAGGGATCATTCAAATGAAAATGGGGGTTTAAAAATTTATACAAACAGAATTAAAAAAAAAGAAAGGAAATATTTCTCTTTTCTTAACCAATTCGAAAGTTAGGCCCAAGTTAAGAAATTCCAGGCCCATTGCGCCCAACCCCGACCGAAACCCTACAGGAGGAAAATTTGTGGTATCCAGTTTTACCCAAAAAGAACTTTAAGGTCATAATAAATTAAAAAACGTTTAAAAACCCCAAATCCTTACAATCTAAAAAAAGCCCGAAAAAATCCTAAACCACCATTAGAACTTTGCGGCAAAACAAAGGGATCATTAGAAGGCAATTTTTTAAAACTCTTTGGTAATTTTCCCAAAAAATAATCATTTTTAGTGTTAAAAATAATTATATCAACGGGTGGGTTTCAAAAAAAATTACTTTAAAATTTTTGGAAAATGATTCCTGAAAAATTAACTTACGTTAAAAATCCAAACAGGAAATTTTCCGTTAATTTATTTATATTTAACTTAATTAGGATGGCCCCCAAACCTTTTAAAATAAAACGTTACATCAATAAAATAATAAACTTTCCTCTAATGTACATCTAAAAAAGTGCCGCGTTTTAAAGCAAGTTATAAGGAATATTGTTCAAAATCAAGAATTCGTAATTGGGGTTTCTTTAGCGGGTAAAGGTTTTTATTTTAATTTATCCGTTAAACCGATTGGTTTTTATAAAAAGTAAAGTGGGGACATTGTTGCTTTCGGAACCGGGGATCCAATTGGAATTTTTCAGTGCCTTGGGTAGGGGGAATTTAAATTTGAATTTAAGGGAAATTTTTCTGAACACCGGGCTTTTATGGAATGTTTGAAAATGTATTTTCCCCTTTCTGGAATGGTTTATTACACATATAATGGGGGGAAAGTTTTGGGGTTTAGGCCTTTCAAAAGTGAGGGAAACTTATTTGAAGGGAAAATATTACGTAATACAAAGGTAGTTCGCTTTGGGGGAAAATCATACGAAAAGAACTTTATTTGGTTTATTTTGGGTTAAGGGGCCCAAAAATTACTTAAATTTTTTATTTTTTTTGTTTGGGAGGGAATTTATAGAAAAAGCATTGGGCCCGCCCCTCTGCCTGTCCATTACTAAACAAAGTTCACAACTCTCAAGAAGTAATTGATGCTAGTCCAGTGAATTGTTTTTGAGGTAACTTAAGAAAAAATTAAGGCTAGTAAAAAATACTACCGTTTTAAAGCAAATTTTAAATTTTAATTTCCGTTTTAAAAAGTATTATTTTAGTTGAACAAAATCATTTCTATTTCCAGGAACGTTTACTGGCAGTTGTATATTTAATTTATAAATTATTTGTTAGGCTTATTGAGGGGGGTTTTCCCAATTTTTTCCCAAAAGGGAAAACCCCCAAATTTTTTTTTTTTTTTTTTAACCCCCCAAAATTTGGCCTCCACACATTATTTATTGAAAATGCTGGAATAAAACATGTGCCTTCTAATGTGATACCTACAATATATAAAAAGTCATGTTACTACGACGAAAGTTTAAATGGAGCGAAGATCTGAAAAAAGGAAATATATGATTCATGTATTTTCACTAGAGCTGTAATATGTTTCATAGCTTTTTAATTTTTTAATCAATATATAGAACCGGCTCTGAAGCAATTGAAATTTCACATGGCGGTAAGTGTGACATTGTTGCAAACTCTGGATGCGGGACTGCTGTCTGAAGTTTGGATATGATTTCTAGTGCTGTGAAGTAAGAGGGTTATGTGTGTAATGTATAGTAATTAAGAATGTTGCACAGAGACTCGTGTCTTGTTGCATTGTACGATAAAGTCAGAACATGTAACTTTGGCTGTGCTGCATATTGCTTGTATCATCATATAGATGTGGTGAACGTTTGGGTTATCTGAGTACTTTCAGTAAAGATGAGGGTAAAACTTACTTTGCTAAGGAAAAGTATTATGCGGGTACTACAATGTGATAGATCCCCTGGATGGTGACTGGGTGATATTCATTACTGCTTATGTCAACTTTTATTGGCTTTATAATTTGTTTGTACATTGATTTGTACATATATGTAACTTATTGATGTATATTTAGTTAGATGATTGCTGCAGGACCACCTGAGTAGGAATCCGTCCCTTGCCTTTCTGCCATGACTGCTGTGGATATCACTTACTTTTAACAGAGCTGATAGTTTTTGTGTGTACCTGAACATACTACTCATCATCGGGGACTGGCAGTAATATATGTTATTTGAGTCTTTGATGTGCTTCCCTGCTTGTATATTGTTATTGTGATGGATTAACATTACAGTCCAGGTTATAGCTGCTATTTTGTTTATTGCCTTGGTTGTTCAGAATAACTTTACTGTTTCTTATTATGACATGTTTATGGTTATTTAGTGTATGCTTTCTTGCTGTGACAGTTTTACCTGATAATTTAGGAAACAAAGCAATATTTGAGATTAAACCTTTCAACAGGTTGGAAACATTTTGTATTGAATAAACTACATTGTATCATGCTCTATTCGGTGGCCCTCGATTAATGAAACAAGCACTATATTGAATTCGGACTTGAAAGTACATATTGTTTATAGCATTACTGATTCTTATATTAAGTCATATTACAGTCGAATTTAATTTACCAGATTACAATTGATATCATAACCTGTGATTGGACACAGGCAGATGGAGCCGAACCCTACTTGAGCTGCGGTGCTGTACGTGCAAAAATAATAATATACATGATCAGAAGCATTTACTTTTGGAATGTCCTTAAACAAATGACCTGCTTTAGCTTTAATAGCTTGAGTTTAGACTCATTGTCATATTTATTCATGCACTACTAAAATTCCAGGTTATGTGACTTTATTAACAGAGATAACATTTGTATAGTTAATCTATCACCAAGATGGGGTTTCTAAGGGGACATGATTTCCTGCCATGAATAATTTGTCTTATTTTATAGTGGTCAGGACGTGTTTGTTTATGTTGAGTTGAATAAAGAATATGCTTAGATTTCTGAGTATTTGATGTTTCTTTTAATGTTTTCTCTTTTTCTGCTTGGACGTTTAATTGTTCTTGTTTGCTTTAAGCTATGTTTATCGATGCTTTTCTTAACGGATGTTTGATGATGTTACAGGTACGTTTTACTTTGTGTAGAATGCTTATATATGTTTTTGCCAAGGATTTCTTTTATTTTTATAATCTTTCTGTACAGATTTTTCCATCTGAATTTTCTTTTTTCATATTTTGGCCTTTAGTGCCAGTGACCTCTCCTGGGCTGGGATGGTAGGCCATGGAGGTTCACTCGAAGACTGTGATGGTTGGCTGTCACCCGTGGTGGCGCAGACAAGATATTTATTGTAACGCCTGTGATTAGAGGCTCATACCCCCTGTGTCCTCCGAAGGTAGAGTTAATGGAAAACATGTGGGTGTTCTTAGGCCACTCGACGGTTGCAGAATGATCTTGAGGGGATATTCGCCCTCATCGGGGATCGAACTCGGGTGACCGAGCACGCCACTTGGAGACGTAAACCAATCTGCTACCGCCTCCCCAAATATTGCGAAATATTGCGTGCGTGATGGTAATATGTTAGTTTTGTATGTAATTTGTGAATCTCTTCTCTTTTCGTAGGCGTTGTGAAGTTTTTCATTTAAGTGCTTTATTTTGTAGCATACTATGCAGCTAGTTTCAGCCTCTCCTACACTATAAAAAATATATTGATTGTTTTGCATTATCATGGAGTATAGTAAGCTTCTATTAATTCTATAGTTTATGTCATATGTTATATTTTCTTGTAATTCTGAAACCTGTGATACGAATACATGTATTATGTATGCAGTCAACAACCTAGCTAACTATGTATCGTGAATCTTCTGTCCAGGTCGTACCTTACTCACGCGTACGTTGACTTAGATGTTTGCAATGTATATTACCTTGGTATTATTATTATTCAATAAAGCCTTTAAAAATGAAGGTTAAAGGAGTATCTTTTGACTGTTTAACAATCCATACGAGAGTTTATTACAGCCGATTTAATATACATATTTAAAACAAGATGGCTTTATTTCATAATAAAGACATAATCAAAAAACAATAAATCACGGTTTGATTATTGATAAATCTTCACCGGTTTCCAACCGGTTGATCCACTTGCCCCCGGACTGTGGAAACGGGGGATCTCACGCCCAGGTCTCCTTGCAATTTTTTTTTTTGCGGACTTCC